>JAQFZW010000217.1:0-83631 GCA_034687055.1 Heteromurus nitidus | reverse complement strand
GGGAGTTTCACCAATGAATTCGCAACACTTCAAA
Organism: Heteromurus nitidus; assembly: GCA_034687055.1. Lineage (NCBI taxonomy): Eukaryota > Metazoa > Arthropoda > Collembola > Entomobryomorpha > Entomobryidae > Heteromurus > Heteromurus nitidus. The sequence continues at coordinate 83,597 of JAQFZW010000217.1, read as the reverse complement.
GTGTATGTTCACACTAGTTTCGTTGCAATTGGCGAGTAGCTACAAAATAACGTCCATTGTCAGCTTTTTAAAATCTCAAACTGGATAAAAAATTGGATTTGCCTAATCAGATGAGGAGTTTAGTTTTGGTGTGATCTCATCGTTAAGCTTAGTAGGGGTAAATGTATGTACGATGATAAAGATTGAGAGCAGCTTTGCTATGAAGGGAGCATGAATGAAATGTGTCAATGTCAAGTAAGACGATGAAGCCTCCTTCAGGCACCATAAAGTAAGATAAGATTAACAGGTGAAATGAATTTTCCACCTTGTTCGTAGGATAAATTGATACCTAATCCAAGAAAAAATGGAACCTCTTTTTTGTACCTTGTTGAAAGGTACCGAAAGTACTGGAACCCTTATATTATGTCACATAAGGCGTTACTTACAACACCAAAATTATTGGAATGGGCATGATTGTGCCAGCCAGCCTCAATGTGTCCAGTTCCAATTTAAAACTTTTTTAGTTCAAAAAATGTGGTAAGCATTTAGCTTCACTGACTGTTTCAATCATCAACAGCAAAGTACGAGAGTCAGGTTAATTTTTCTATAAAAATTCAGACATCAACACAAACATGAAAGTGGGAAACGTGCAAGGCTTAGGGAAAACACCAGAAAGCTTAGCTCATCTTGTCCCATCATCAGCCTGATCACTACACACGCACTACGACTTTTTTCCTTCGCTCTCGTTCTGTTTATCCAAGTACTTTTTCAGGGGAAAAGTATATAGGAAAAAATTCATGCATTCTTCATACCCAGCTCCCCAATCCTTTCTTAGAAGCACAAAATTTGTTTTTTTTTCAGTGTTTTGCATCATAATAAAGGTAAGAAAAACTTACCGCTCGTCTTTTTTCCCCAACTTTCATTATTATTACAAAAAGTGAAAAGAAAACTTCATTAAAACATGAAAACTTTTTCTTGGGATCTCAGCATCACTTTTTTTTCTTCTCTGCACAGCAGTATGCATGACGCTCTGTGTATTAAAAGAGACCAACTTATAAATTATAGGAGAAGCTGTCTGTGTTTTGTAATAAGGCATTTCAACAATGAGGGAGGAAAAAGATAGTCACGTAGGTATAAAATGTATGCCTTTTTCTTTTAGACAACACCACACCGGTTCTCGCTCGTTCATAATTCTCTGTGCGGAACCAACCAGCTTAATATAATTTTTCCCTTTGTTTTTTCACCAGAACTTAGTATGTGTAGACAATCATTGTCTACGTGTGTACACAACATTTATCAAGCAATACATAATGTACAAGAAAAGAAAACAAAAGGAAAAAGAGACAGAAAAGAAAAGGAACTCATGATCTACCAGAAAAAGAGAGAGAGGGAGAGAAGAAAAGTGACGTTGGTACCGTAAAAAGCGTATCAGCCTATAAAATACTATATATTTAGAATGCAAACAAAAAAAATCTTATTTTTCTCGTATTTTTTTTGAGAAACCGTATGTGGCAATACATTTCTTTCTAAGCGCATGGAGAAATAATCTCTTTTTTCATAATAAGTAAGCAAACATCAGAGAATGTATATAAGGCATAAAAGTAAATACTCTTCAACCTTCAACTTTCCTCGCTCTCTCTCTCTCTCTCTGAGAGAAAATGTAAAAATGATGGAAATAATGGAGTACAAAAGCTGGGGATGCATGCAAGATGATACGTTAATGAAACTAGGAAGAAGGAGAGAAAGAAAAATAGTGAAAAAAACACACCCAGAATCAGTTTTCTCTTCTTTCGCAAGCAAAAAGGAAAGGAAGTGAGCAAGTAAAAGGGATTCGTAGTTCGTTCGTTCTCGTTGAGAGTAAAAAGGGAGAAAAAAATGAGTAAAGCTTGTGTATATAGTTGGTTGTGCATATATAATATATAACCGCTTGACTTGTGCTTCTGATGATGATAATGATGAATCCTCCCTTCTTATTTCATCTCTTTTTTTCTCAGCCTTGTCTAATGTATCTGTCCCGTTTTTTCTCTTCTTCTTCTTGGCTCCTTTTCCGCCTCGGCACTCTTTTTACTCCTTTTTCCCTTCTATCTTCTTCTTGCTCCCTTTTAATATTAATTCTTCACTCGACCCTTCTTTTTTTCATCACCCACACTCTCTGCACTGCAGTCCTTGTTTCCACTTGCTGAGATTTTCTTTCTAAATATATGCTTCCCTCATCTGCTTTCATATTAAAATGGGACTCGGAAAGACGGGAGAGTGTTTTTATAGAGGAAAAAAGGCAGAGAGGAGAGAGAAAAAAGTGTGTATGAATTGCCTCTGTCATTTTTATTCGTAATTCCTTTCGTGCCTGTTAAGCCTTTCCCATCATCAACTTGATCTGCTAAGCACACTTACAAGTCTTGAGGATAAGTTTTTGGTCGGGGCAAACAAAAAAGGAGTAAGTTGTACTTGTGAACCTTTGCTATACACAACTCAAAAGAAAGATCCTCTTTTTTATTCATGAAAGAAATGAAACCCAAAAAGGATCACCACACTGATCATGATCATCGATCATTGGTATGCAAACACATTAATGCATTATTTATGATTGCTGGTTGAGTGGAGAGTGTTGACACTCGGTCCTCGTAATTTTCAGCTATAATCCGGTCTCGAAATTTTTCACACCTTTTATGCTCCTTGGCAGGTATGAAATCTTGTTTGCATGTCAATAGTGTCATTTGTCACTTTACCCATCAACACCTGTCATTTGCATTTTTCACTGCTGATCACCTTATAGAACGACGATTGGAATGATTGCTCGGATCAAACCTTTCGGGTGATCGGGTGTTGAATTTGTGGGTGATTTGCGTGGGACAGGGTTACATAGTCTTTGTTGTGGTGGATGTCATCCACCGTTATTTTGAAAATAATTGTATGATTTGAGATTCCGTTCCCACCAGGGGTACCTTATGTAATGTGCAGGTGGGTTATCACACTACATAATATGAATAATTGATTTATATCGAAATTAACATAAACATAGTTAGCACTTGATATGTAGAAAATATCTATATATTTTATGTGGTCATGTCATCTGTTTCGAATTCCAACCTTTCTTTTCGTGAATAAAGAACTTGGTTCTGGAATTATGCTATTGTATGTCATTAGATATACGAAAGGGTTAGTATTTTGCAGATTATATGTCATCGTTATAAAGGGGAAGTGTTGCTTAAATCTAGGAAGTTTGTGAGAAGGCATAAGGGAACGAAATTAGAAGTATTTTTTGAAAACTAATTTTTCAGGGATTAGTTCGAAAATCTTTGATGATGAGAACTTCTCATTGAGAAGCTCTAATGAATCTTGTCTTGCAAAAAAACTAGCTCTGAACATGAGTTCACGAAATTTCCTTATTAAAACCATTTGCATCCTTCTCTTTCACTTTCTCCTCCAAAGTCTTTTAAACCATTCACGAAGACGTACTCTTTACACAGAAAATCTAGTTGAGAGCAAAATAACGCTTGTTGTACTTGTTATTAAAATGCAGGTCTTGTCATCGCTCGCCTCACAATTTTTCTGTGAGAAAGAACATAAATTATAAATATGAAGTTATAAATTTAAGCAATGGTCAGCCGTGTGCATCAACGTAAATTAAATAGCTGCTTGCATTGTCGTGTGTACTCACAATTCACAGGCATTAACCAGTATCTAATAGAGTAATCAGTGGAGTGATAAACAATAATGCAAATGCAAATTCGTACTTGTAGTAAATAAATTATGTTGATTTAGCGTTAACTGAAAGTGGTATCAAGCCGGGAGGCAAAAAAGGTAGCCAGAAAAGACCATGACCTTGATCACTTGAAAAGGCTTCCCGAATAATAATAATTGTGTTCTCCATCATATTCATATGGGACGTTTCTTGATCTTCAAGTTTTGCTGAGAGTATGTGATTTGCATATGGAAGAGGCAGCTTTAAGCTCGTGAAATCGGACAGGTTCCCATTTACGTCATGCTCCTTTTAATGATCGCTCATTAAGCGCCTTTACTTGGACGTCTTTTAATCGTGAGACAGACAACTTATATATGTGGTTATGTATGCATTTATGCATTCACAGTATGCATTCGTGTCTTGCGTATATATAACTACTCTTTTTCACTTCGCGAAACAAGAAACACTTGACGATTTACACGAACTTTGATGGGTTTCTTCGAAGCATTTGATTTAAAAATGCGATTTTAATCTGCAGAATCTGTCTGAATAAGTATTGATTTTGACGAAACAAGCAAAGCAGATTTATTATATTACTTTCTGATAGACGAACTCTTGACTTGCAAGCATTTTTAGAGATGTGTGAGAAGCGGGCATGGTATACGATTCTTCATCCCTATTTATATATTGTGAATCGTATATATTTTTTTACTGTTTTCATTCTATTAGAATTCGATCCCTCTTCGAGACACCAGCATTCCACTTGTGAAAAGTGATTATATGAACGTCGAACCCGAGTTGTTCTACTGGAATGTCAGTCTGAAAATGGGTCTTCGATTTTTATTAAAATCGCATTTTTCATTACCCTTCTCCTTTATCAGTTTATTGCTACTTTGTGAGTAGAGTACCGAGTATCGCCGTCGAATTGGATGGATAGGGTGCTCCACACAGCACACTGCACTGCAAGCTTCAGAGATCAGCATCCCTGCCATCAGATGAAGAGATCTTTTCTATTTTAATATCTGCTACCACCACACCGACTGAGTTCACGCATCAAATTGAATAGTCAAGTGTAATAATGTAGTTAAAAATGGATGAAAAATCCAGTCTCTTGATGTAGATGTGTTAGCTATGTATGTATATAGAATGTATATATCATTTAGGCATGTCCTTTGCAACTTTACAAGTGAAGCGATATAGGGATATAAGGAAAGGAGCGAGTAAACAGCAAACATTAGCCGAAACAAGTTTTTTTAGAAAAAAATCAGGGAGCAAGGAGGGTTTATTAGAAAAAATTAATTAAGTAAGGAAGAGTGGAAAGAAAGAAGAAAAAGAGGGGAAAGATGTGTGAGATGAGAAAAGTTGACATCTTCCTTTATTTACTGTATAATGCTTAGCTTGTTGTCGTAAAAGGACGGAGAATAGCACGAGTGGATCGTCGTCTCCTCTTGTTGAAATGAGTAAAATAATGGATAAAAAGTCAAGGTTGCATAATCGTCTTACCAAAGAGAGGAAGGTAGCATAAGAAGAAGGGGCTCTCTGAAAGCGGACACTTTCCAGAGTTCAACCTATACTTGATGTTGGCTTCTGTAAAAATCCCCGAAGTGAAGACGTTATGAACCTAGTAGTGAGTTGTGTCAATATGTGCAGATTCTTATGAAATAATGTAGCTCTGCTGGAATTTGAAAAGAAATCAAATTTCAGACATACTATGTAAAATAGGTTGCTTAATAAAAAAATTTGTCCAGTATTCGTAAAAAGCTCGGGGTATTTTTAATACTGGAATTCCTTTAGTTACTTTAATACTACGTTTATGTTATGTGCGTACAGTATATATGTATGCATATGCGAACATCTTCATTCATGAAACAACATTAATCCTATTTTCTATTGACTTAATGACCTATAACCCATATCTCAGTCCGTCGGTGTTTTCCCGAAATATTTCGAATTCAATCGTAGAAAATTGCATGCCGATAATGTCAAGTTCTTCGGACTGTGAAAATATAAAGCGGAAAATGTGGAAGTATTTAGTATAACTTAAAATCATTTCATTCATACGCTCTAGTAAGAAAGGTGAAATGCATCTACAAGTGAGTGTGATTTTTATGCGATTTACTACATTTCTGGTGGAAATGAAGCGAGAGTGGTTATTCTCACGGGGTGAAAATTTCCCAAGCTGTTCTTGCACGTAAAAAAGGAGTGAAAGCTTGTTCCAGCAGTGTTTAAAAGTGTTAAGCATCAGTCCCTCTGGGATAATAAGGAAGTTACTTGCCTTCGCTGATAACAACCAGTCGAGTCAGGAGTATTTCGCGAAGAAGTGGAAAATTACCATGAATGTAGGAGGAGAGTAGACGGTCTTCTCCCAGTCCATTCAATTTTCGTCGAATAACTGGATGTAGAGATATCATTTTTTAAATCGCGTTCTCAACATCAGCTAGTATTTCATGGACTTACGTACATAGTTACTTTAAACTATAAGAAACGGGCGAACGGAGGAATAAAAAGTTGCCTCTAGTTCAAAGGTAGAAAAGAATATATGTACTTTGTTTGTCGTGTGATCATGAAACTACAACCACAAGTGTGGTGTGCATGGGGCATTACACACCTATTTCCTTGAGTTCCGGAAAACGTTGACTGCCTGGTACTTTCTCTCTGTTTACTCCTCCACGTATTTTTAGTATCATCCGGAGTCAGCCACTTCAGTTCAGACATAAAGTTAGCCTAAAATATTATAAAAATGTGGTAGGATTTTTCTTCATAATATTCTAGTATGCTCAGGTCACAGGCCTCATAAAGGCGGCTTGTACTTAGAAAAAGTATATATGGAAAAAAGCGAGTATCACAAGGAAATGGAGAAAAAGCTTCCAACCAAAAAGTCAGAAGTTGATCTTGACGAATGGCTTCTTTTTCAGGCTTCTTTTTTTCTAGTCCTTTGCATTTCCAGAGAAATGAGTAATTGCAAAGTCTTGTGATAATGATTCAGATGTGCCGTGACTTCTTGCCTGTTTTTCTCCTTTCCCTAAGTTTTCGTGACACAATCAAAAGCGAAGATAGATATTATACTCGTGGCATGCCATGAGACACACTCTTGAAGTCGACTTCTTTTCTGTACATTTATATATCTGAACTGTGGAAAACCCTTTTTCTCATATCATTATTACAAGGATATGCAAACTACTTAACTTGCACTGTGGCGGCATTTCCCCAGAAAAAAGCTTTCCTCTGCATGTTTGCTGGAGACACCTCACAAGCTGGTTATATATGAGAGAGATAATAAGGAAAATAATGCTTTCTTGGCTGTGTCGAGAAAAGGGATTTTTTCATTTTTCTAGCTCCTTTCCATTTTTTATCCTGGAGCAGATCGTTTTTTCTTCCTCATTTTCTTGAGAAAGGTGGAATCAGCTGAAACGAGTAGAGCGATTGTCTCCGTTCTCTAGATAAAGGGTATATAAGCTTAAAGCTCCAGAAATGACAATCTGGAAAATAGCAGATATATTTCACGACACTGATGCCAACAAATTCGAGTACAAAATTGCCTTTCTATTGATTCGATGTTAATAAGCATAAGGCATGCATCATGGGGCAATATCTTCAATCAGAATTGAAGGGGATGAAGAAGAAAGGGTTTCAACCTCGAAAGCCCTTGAACAAGGTTTTTTTTAATTCAGGCAGAAACGATTATTACACCTGCGTAAGAATAAGAATAGGACATGTACCCATACACACTACCTTTTTCCCTTTCAAAGGGCCGAGTATCTGTCCAGGTGTTAGGTAATTGAATTTTTTGTTCTTCTTGATCAATGCAGGTACGAGACGAGGAGAGTCTCCGTATTTTTAATATTAAATGTATAATTCGTTACAATAAGTTATGCATATTCATGCTGTAAAATGAGTACATATATATTTTCTATTTTCTTATCTTCGTTTCGATTTGATATCTCATGTGTTGGCCAGCGAGCACAACATGCTGTGCTTGTGTACAGTTGTCGGTCTCAATGTTAACTTAGGTAATTACTCAGGAATGAACGGTACATCGTCTTAATGCATTTTCTTTGTTAGAGTCCGACACAATTATGTATAATGTACTCAATGCATATTACAAATGACGAAGGCATGGCTTTTGTGATCCTTATAAAATCATTCTGGTTTTCCTGATATACGCGTGAAATACGTATTAATGCTCCATATAAGGTGATCTCGTAAAGAAGAATTGGAGCAACTTTTCTGTATGGAAAACAGAGTCCATTAATACTTTGCATATTATTGCATTCAAATAAATGGTCCGAACCACAAAATAAGCCGCATCGAAGAAGAGAGAAACAACTCGAAGTTCATTGCTTGGAAATGGGGAACGGTCGCACAATGTCTTTGTATCTTATACGATAGGGGAGATACTTTAAAGTAACTTTTGTGTAATGCTCTTATGGGCAGCACGATGTCAGTTTTGAAAGGAGGAATTCAATTTTGTATGACACGTTCAGTTCACTCTTCTTTTCTCTAGCGTCCACTGGACGCACACAGATGACAGACAAAAAAGGATGTGTACATGTGCATAAGTACAAGCATATAGTGCCCACTACTGCTGGCTGGTTTCAATGTTTTATTTAAACCTACTGAATCACCATCACACCGCCAGCGTCCACTAATTTTGTCAGGGTTATTTTATAATGTTCATCAGCAAGCGGACTTTCTACTACACAAGCGTGGATGGAAGGCAGCAACGGCTGCTCTGTAATTTATTTCTATTACAATTACTTATTACTTCCACATCCCATATTATCCCTTTTCCACTTTTATAATGATCTTTTCTCCCTGACTGTCGTGCAGTTCCTCCACTCAAAAACAAACGTAGATGTACGCATCAAATGAGTAGAGCTATATAGCGACGTGCCATTTGCATGGGAAGGGAAAAGGGGTGAAAAGGAAAAAAATCTGGATTTTTATAAATGAAGAAAAACGAACGGAACGGAACCTCTGATGAACGTACATTATGCAATATTGCTGGTGTCTCTTATATTTTATCAGGCATACACTAACAAAAGTGAGACCAATTTTTATGTGTAGCTTGAAATAATGTAGATGCTACATATAATTTGACTACAAAAAATAAAATAAAAATCATTCATTCTTCCCTTTTCACTAAAACTATCAGCTACTTTAATATATTTCGACGAGTCTTAGCTAATATTTTTCCAGAAATGTGTATGCAAGCGATGTACATTTGTCTTTATGCATACTTAAAGCTAACATTTAAAAAATACATTTCTCTCCAAATTTTCCGAAATCTGATCAAAGTTAAAAAATACAAGAATCTTTTATGTGGAATAGAGTTGAATTTGATATACGATCTATAGGTTATGTTGTGATATGAAATTTCCTAGTGTCCTCAGAAAATCCAACTGTCTGGGTTTGACTCATTCATTTTTACTCGGGCTAGTGGCCAGCCTCTTCAAGTGTGTATATACGAATAAAAGAAACAGGGTATACGTGGAGGGTGGAAGAAAAGGGTTAATCTATTGTTGCAATACGTTCTCTCCGCAGATTTGTGTTAGGTTTGCTGGCTGAGTTTGTCCAGAGTATATAACACACACAGAGAGAGAGTCCCGTTATCACTTCCTTGTTTCATTGTTTGAAAACCTTGTTGCATTCACTTACGTATTCAGTGGTCGTAGACTTGCACATTCATTCACCTAAATCGCTATGTGCATACATCATATCACATTCAAATTTCATACAATTTTACGTTCATTCCTCACTTTTGTAATGTGTAATCCAATGCCTCGCTGAATTTAAACATTATCTTGATGAATCCGGTTGAGAAGAGGTGAATGAAGAATCACTCAGCATTCACCTTCATAATCATCGTGACAAGGAGAGATGTAATGTTAGTTGTTTGTGTGGGAAAAATCTGCCGGTTTTTACATTGCATCTCTCTCATCCGTTTCCATTATCCATGTTATTCGGAATGGATAATGAAAATGTAATTAGTTTTCTCTGAATTGTGCGTTTGCATGTAAAATCATCAGCATTTTTTCGAATGTTTCTCTCTGCTGCTACAGCATAGCTGCCAATTGGATTTGTAATTTAAGTTGTCACTCCAAAGCGTACAAATTTTTTTTACCAGGCTAAAACACTACCACCGACTACTGGAAGTTGTTCAATTTGCTGCTCAGTTGGTGGCCATTCCTCAACTTTCAAAATGCCAAATGACGCTAGCCATAGTGTAGTAGCATAGTAAAGTTAGGGACGTCTGAAAATTTAAAAAGGGATTGTAATGCTAGAAATTTGATAAAGTTTTTCTCATTATGAAGATGTTTGCAGCGTCATTAATTGTAAAGGGGTAGTCAAAAGAGAGAAGAAGCCAATTTGTTGAGCAGGAAATGGGCTCATGTAAATTTCGTTGTGAACTACGACCCATATACTTATTGACTTATAAAAATGATCACGAATCTAGAACTTTGGAATTTGAAAAAAACGCTGATAATCACATACTCAACCCTGATGACTGCACTAATTAACACATTTTAACTGACGTTGAGTGTTGCTTGCTCATTGTTATTTTTTAAACTATAACAAATGTTAAATTGGTATAGGGAAATGCTCTTGTAGGTACATAATATCGACAGAGATTTGCTCAAGGGTCTAAGCCTATATATATTGCTTCTCCTACTTTTGGACTTCAGCTGAGAATAATATTTACGATGCTAATGCAAATGTGGATGTTTGTGGGAAGAGGAACTCAAACTTAGAGTAGTTATGAAGGGTGAATTGATGGATGCAGAAAACAACATCCGCTCCATGGAATTTGGTGGAAAAGTTTTGTCAGGAAAATCCTAAAAAGCAGACAAATTTACGTTTCGCTTTCCATTTCCGGTCATGTCAATGAAGATGATCATGAATCGTAGTAGGATCATGCATAAAAGTTACTCCTTCTATACCATTCTCCGAGCATCAACACACTTCTCACGCTGAGCTGGGCAGCTTTTTCTCAGCACTTCTGTCAAAGCCTCGAATGAAAAATGATGTTGTTTGAGCTGAAATGTTTACCACTGATTCATTAAATGTATGAATGTATTACATTACATGCATTCCAACATATACTAAGCTTACTATGTGTGTATGTGTACTCATGTCATGTGGAAAAACAACCACAATACATTTGGATTAGCTTCGAGCTAAATTGAACGAACTTCTTTTTGCTCATAACCCTTTTTCTTTCCGAGTTAGAGTTTCTCTCGTTTCTCTCTCTCTCTCTCACTGACTGAGAGACATGAATGCTCAAAGAGGAAAAAGTACATCCGAGAGACTTTCTCATTCTTCTTTGTCTTTTCTCTCTGTCTTCACACACAACACGTAAATATAATCCATTAGATGGATTCTTTGGAAAATCAGGAAAGCATGCGAAATCCTTGCTCAACTCTTAATGTGATTCTACTCACAATTACATAGGTAAATGCACACTTATTTCCAGTCACTTTCCTCAGCATCGCTCACTACTCCATTCCACCAAAAGGCTCGTCTTCCTTTTGCTCATCATCATCATCATCATCACACCGTATCTCGTTAAAAATAGGAAGGCCTTCCAGCTACAAACAAGCACACTATTTTTTTCCAGATATTACTTACGACGAGAGCACATTTCGTTACTTGCATGCATTCCTCCAAACTGATGAATGAAAGGAAGAGTGAATGGATCATGATTCCGTTTTCATAATTTATGCAAGGCTCATCCGATTCAAGACCAGAGATGAAAAGGAGCCCTTTGTCTCAGCACTCGTAGATTTGCATATGATAAATGGGGGATAGCCCTACAGGCGTCTTATTTATCCGCTTACTCACTCACCACACTAATGGTCTCTTCTCATCTTATGCTAATAATGTCTCATGTATCCCATTTCATTACGCATGCACATCATCAACACATCACACAGGTATTTCTCTTTTTTCAAAAGCTTATGCAATCTCTCCGTTAATTTTTTTTCTCTCTCTCACTCTTCCTCGAACGTGTTTGTGTTGCGTTGGATGGTCGGTGCAAATAAGAGAAAAAGTGTACCCGGAAATTTTTTCCCATGACAGGACAATACATGTATGTAAATATTGCTCACAATATTCTCTCTAGATGTACATTTAAGTGAAGGAGTTTTTATTTACGCGAGTTTCCATACTTCAGTATTCAGATGAGGCTCGCTGGACATAAAAAGGGGAAGGGGAAGGAATATTCATTCTCATCATCCTTTTATATTCATTTCACATTATATGCAAGGGTCCTTTTGTTTTGTGAGCTCTAAGAGAATATCACGATGATGATGATGCAACAGTGCTTGCTTTTCCGGGTATGTGCTTAAGCCTTCTTCCTTAATGCATCGTATATCGTACTCGCGTACTCATTTTATAATTTCACATGCAAATATCTGAGGAGATCAGAAAAATGACTATTTATGTATTCCAAAGGGCATTTCACTCTCCGTCATCATCACCATCAAAATTTTTCTTTTGTGGACTTGCATTTCTTGTATCTTTTATTTTTATCTCGTTACTTCTGAAAAATCTTTTTCCATGCCTGATAAATGAGGTAGAGGTGCTTTTGGATCATGAGAAAGATGAGATTGTTTAATCCGTTTCTCCAGCTTTTCCGTTAAGTTTCGCTTTTGAATTATTAGAGTTCGAGGATGATTTACGGAGTTTTACACACACGTGAAATGCCGAAACATAAGAAGCAGCGTGATTCATGTGATATCCTATATGCTCTTCTTCATTTGCATATCATTTTGTATTCATTGGATAGCCGGAAATCAAGACGATCTTTTGTTTGTTGCGTAATACATGCACACATTAAATCCTTCATTTTAAACTTGAGCACCAAAATAAGCTTCAAGAACGGGACTTTTTTTCTATCGCTCGAAATGCACCGTTAGGTTATGTAAGTATTACACAAATAAGTACATGTAACCCCCAACGTCTCGACGAAAAACGAAAGAAAATTTCTTTTATTCACACGCTCGAATGTATGTATGTACCTTTGAAAAACAATATGAATTTATGGATTTCTTTATTTGGTTTTTATTACAGGCGAGAGACCATACAAATGTCACTTAGCGGAATGTGGACGGGCTTTCATTCAACTGTCAAACTTGCAGCAGCACTTGCGTAACCACGATGCGCAACTGGAGCGATCCAAGAATCGTCCATTTCACTGCAACATTTGCGGAAAAGGGTTTGCCACTGAGTCCTCTTTGCGGACTCACACCAGCAAGGTATGCAAAGATGTACGTATCGAATCCACCTTTTCAATTTTTTCCTAGTTGTAACCAATTCATTTAGTGTACACCACCCTGTAGCATTAGTTGGAGATAAATTTGCCCAATGCTAGAGTTGGTAAGATAAACAAAACCGAAAAATTGTTTAGTGCGAAGAAGTTATATTTAGTTTTTTTTCTTTTGCTTGAAACCATTATCTTATCACGATTGCTTTTAAAAGTGGGTTTTGCTTTTACTTTGTTTGCTCTCTTCGGAATCGTAAAATTCTGTGCGAAAAATGGTAAAGTACCTGTAGCATGTATATAGCAATTCATACAAGGATGCTACGCAAAAATTGTAACGAGTGCAGGAAAAAGCAAGGCAGAAAGCGTAACATGAGGAATGAGTTGGAGTTGTTGTGACGCATACTAATTATCCAGCACAAGGAATAAAGGAGAGTCATATACTCATTCAATAAAAAACGTATACACATACACAAGAGAGATTGTTATGCAAATGTGTTGCGGATGTGTTGAATGGTGGAAATATAAACCGCGTGAAACATCCCTTGATATCTTACCTGTCGCTTGTCACCCTTTCCCAGGTTGCTTTAGAGTAGGATATATATATGACAAAGTATACTCACTTAATGCATGCTCGGCCATGTGTTCTGGAATGGGACACTTCAGAAGATGTAATCTTAGATAAAAACGGATTCGTTTCGACAGCTCTTTTCGTACGATGAGACGTTTTCCTGGGATATGAAGAGAGATGCTGTTGCACAGGAAATTTTTGAAGGTTTTCCAAGCAGATGTAAGTATATGCAAGTTCTACGGTTGTGGATAATTCATTCTACCAACTCTTGTCTTCCATCTAATTTGAGTCATTAAGGTGATGACTCCTAGTTTCCATTTTCACATGGTTAAGTATTCAAGCCGTGATTTGCTCTATACAATTATGATGGCACAGATGATGAGTGTACGTGATTGATGCGAACTACATTCACTGATTTTTAGGTAGTAGATGCATGAGAAAAAATTTAACAATTGCACAACCTCGTCAACTATGTGATGCAGATTTTAACAAAGGTAAAAAAATTACAGCGAATTTGTTCCAAGTATTGAGAGACAGTTTCAAGGATGCATATAAATACGGATGATGTTAGAATAATCTTTTGTGCTTCGTTAACCTAACTAACGTGCATTTATATACTTATCAATTTAAATCAGATACGTTTAAAAAGTTTTTACTCTTCTGAAAGTCATTAATCTGTCATAACTAATCTGATAGCTTCTGTCTCATAAATATTTCTTGTATTCACTCTCCTTTGCCAAGTAGGCATATTGCGCATTTGGAGCTTGTCTATGATTTAACGTGTATAGTATAACGTATAACATCCTAGAATTTTTCCTCGACGGCTCGTTCGGATTGTACATTTAAAAAAGAAAATTTTCCCGAAAGAAAGAAAACAAAATAAGTTTTGTACTTTTCTCAAAGAATTTCTCCTGTTTCTCCCAACTTTTTGCTTACCTTTTAGCTCAAACATGTAAACCCATTTCTCATAATTCATGTCGAGATTTTTACCATTCGAGCAGCTGAGTACTTTTCTTGCTGATAACGGAAAGGGAACAGGAACAAGTGTTATATTATAGTTGGTAGAATATTTGGGCTGAGAAGTAAGATTTTTTTCTCTCAGAAAGCTTCCCACACAACCCTCTACTTTCCTTCACGTCCAAGTATATCTTGCTTGATAATAGCAGAAATGTCATTATTTCAGTGATTTATGAAATGCAGGGAGTAAGCTGCAAAAATGGAAGAGCTGGCAATTTGTACTATTTTCTTGTGGTGCAAGGTTGGATTTTTTGATTGCTTTCACCAGTTGGATTTATTTCGGTAGGTAGCATGGTGTAACATAATCCCCTTTTTTACTCAGGCAGAGAGGTTATCTCTTTGGCCATTATCTGGCTCTTGAGTTGAGAGAAAAGAAGCTATATGTACGCATGTGTATATATTTATGCATGCAATATTCAGGGCAGACATGCAATAGGCATGAAATCCTGTAATTTGTAACTTGTACCTGCATGCATCATTTGCATTTCGCGAATTAATGTCAGTATAATCACAAATTGTGTTTTGTAAAGCGATCATAGTAATAGAAACGCGAAACATCTTATTTGACAAGCTAGCTGAAAGCTTCAACAAATTGAAGCAGGAGAGAAAATGAACTTTTTCAATTGAAATTTAATCGCAGTTGTGTGTGTGCTCCTAGACAAAAATGAATTGAATCCACAACCTATTTATTCTCACAAAACCTTGTGCGGTTGATGGCAAGACCACACATGAAACCGGAACAATAGCCTAGAGACACGTATAATGGAATTGTAGCTCGTAGACATTTGAGCGTCAGCTTTTCGGCTTATTAAGTCATTTTGAATTATGAAATTGAGAAAAAATCGAAAATAGCTTTGTTGTAAATTTCACAAGATGAGCAATAGAAAAGGATTGCATGTTAGATTGTTGAGCACCCGCACATCAAGTGGGTATGTATATGGGTAGTCAGGCACAAATATATATATACCTACGCACTTTTATTCATGCGATGTTAGTTGATGATGTGCAGTACATGCAACCGAGATAATAATCAAAACGTCATGTAAGTTTCTATTGCTCCCAGGAATAGATGCAGGCCTACTAAGCACATTTATAAAAAAACAAATGCATAAAGCAAACAAGCCACTCAACTCAACAATGATAGAATATGGTCAAGAAAAGGTTAATTGAAAAAAGAGTTTCTTCCCCAATAATCAAGTGAAATTATGAGATTATCCATTCTTTCCTTCTTTTCAGTTTTGTTCAGTCGATTGTGTAGCATATGGCATGAAACATATTTTTACCTTTATTATCCACAGGTTACGTACATGCATTCTTATATTGTGAGGACACGCTGTAAAAATGTGGTCGTATATCGCTACTGGCATAATGCATTTTAGCCATTATATTTTGTTCGCATTTGTTTGCACGTTTGTTCCCATAAAAGCATCGTAATAGTATAAACATGAACGTGTGTTGTCGGGATATCGAGGGACGTCGTGGGTGTAATGGTCGTGATGAGTTTCGTTTCATAAGCGCTCCAATTCTCATACGTGACGAACACATTACGACAGATGTAGCACATTATATAGAACTCAATTTCCAATTTCTTTAATTGAATTTGTTGGAAAAGAAAAGGGAGAACGTTTTTTGCCTTCAAAGGAAACATTCAATGATCGATGATTGATTTTTGGGGTTAATCATTGTCGTGGAGTACTGCGAGAGTCATGCATAGTGCTTCCTTCGACATGATTAAGCGGTAACGAGACTTGACATGTACATACAGTAGCCCTGGGAAGGTTAGTTTTATTGGATTTAATGTTTTTTTTGAACAACATAGCTGAAAACAACATAATAAGCTTTTTATTACCAAAAGTATACATTATATATTTTACTTATTGAGTACCTGTGACTGAGGCGGGCTTGCGTGACTTCGGACTAGAAAAGTGCACAGTTTCAGGGAGAACATTGTATCTGATTTTGATGTAACTGGGGTTAATTACTCCAATATATATTCTAGGCAAGTACCTGCCTACGCACGTATTTATTAATCTATCGCTGAAGGCACGGATATAATCTTTCATATTAATTCGCTTCCTCTGCATCACAAGACAAGGTGGGCATAATTTTCTGTTCGGTTACCTCCCAAGAATGATTGATTTCACTTACTTTCTGGTTGGTCTATTAGAAGCTGTGCTAAGAAGAAGAAAATCAGTATAAAAATATTTGCGGTCAGGTTAGCCACGCAAGGTTAGCGTTTGACAAGGATCGAGATTCGTCTTCAAATGTGTAATCGTTTTTTATTCTGATAAAACGAGAAAGCAGAAATCATTTTTAATTTACAAAATAGGATTCAACTGCTTGAGTTTGTTTTCAAAGTCAAGCAGCCGACGATATATCCAAGAAATGTCTACGAAATGATCTAACTGTAAGCCACTTTCCCACACGATGTGCTTTGAAAATGTGT
Organism: Heteromurus nitidus; assembly: GCA_034687055.1. NCBI lineage: Eukaryota > Metazoa > Arthropoda > Collembola > Entomobryomorpha > Entomobryidae > Heteromurus > Heteromurus nitidus. The sequence continues at coordinate 66,640 of JAQFZW010000217.1, read as the reverse complement.
ATGCACGTATCAGAATGTGGTAGGCAAAGTGGCTGAAAAATCCTTATCCATGGATCAGCAAAAGAAAGGTTGGTTTGTGTGAGGGGAACTAGAAAAAAGTGAGAGAGATGCATTTTTAACGAAGTAAAAAAGAGCAAATGAGTCTTGAGGGCATTTGCTGAGAAAGAGCATCCCATCCTGTTTGTAGGCTTTGATCCCACACTTTTGGACAAAAAAATACTTTTTCACGTTTTACATTACTCTCCCAGTGTACATATTCGTTATAACTGGTTGGATGCACCTAAAAATTTCCCTATGCCCAGCGAAACTATACATATTATGCCTTTATTCTGCGCGAAAGAGTACGCAAAGTGGAAATTGATGGAAGAAAAGCAAACTTGTGAAAACAGGAAAAAGAAAGCGAAAAGAAAAAGCGAGAGAGAAGTTGAAGGAAGGCAAAGTAAATGTAATGAATTTTTGAGCACTTTTCTCAACTTTTGCTTAAGGGAACTCTATGAATTTTTGATGGAGTTTGTCAGATTTTTCAAGTCGATTTTTCACCCCATGCGGTCTCCCACATCATTTAGACGATGAAAATCTGCAGCTGCTAAACTTGTGTGGAGACCACACAAACCAGGAAAAATATATCGCTTCGTGGTTCGCTCAACCACTCCCCCTTTTACCAGCCATTTACGTGACAGGGCATATAAGCTCCTGTCCCAAAATCATTTTCATTAGTACCTTTAATTATGACTTTCGCATAATTTTTTCAAACAACATTTTTAAAAAATTGCTCAATATTTGGCTTGTACGTTGCCAGTCACATTGTGTGGAAAGGTGTGCATGTGCGCTTATCACTCTTTGTAATTTCTTCTGAATGTGACAGCAAGTTGAAACTTTTCCTATCAATTTATCAGCTCCCCTTAACTAATCGATATATTAAGGTAATTTTAAGCTAAACTCAGGTATAAGAATTATCTCTTGATAAAATCTGACGGATTATATGAAAAGTCAAAAGTATAGAATATATCTCGAAAATATAAGTGATTTGTGTAGCAAAATAGAACAATTTTCATTTCATATCTGCGAAGAAATCCACACTTTCATGTTCAGAAATGGCTACGTTTTTGGCTCAGAGTTTCTCTCTTGATTGCAATATGGCCAGCTGAAAGCCCTTTCTACTTACTTGTATGATAAAATTAACAAAAGTATCAGATTACAAAAAAGGAAGGAAGAAAGAATACAAGGAGAGAAAAGAATTATGAGTCCCTGCTCCTTTCTTTATACGTGTGGTTAGGTACCAAAGTTGGATTTTTACCAGAAGTAACGAATATATGCTGTTATCTTCATTGTGGTCAATTTGCCTCACTTAAGTAATTGAAAGTTTTCATGACACTGAGCTGTCCCAGCTGCGGTTAATATACCACAAATAGTCGCTTTTTGGGTAGACCACTAACAGTTTCCTCCCTCGTTAGATTTTTTGCGTGCTTTGAAAATACATAATATTAAATATATAAGTTTTTGTAGATTTACTCTATGAAATCTGGTATGGTTATATATAGTAACAGTATTGTACAAAAAAGTTTTTGTGCTCAACCAGTCAACCAACTCGATTCTTTCATGGAGAAATGAGCATGGGAATTTTGAGTGTTGATTGTCGCCTGATACATACGGGAGCAGTTAGTAGTGACGTGTGATAGAACATATGTGCGAGATTCTAATTTATGATTTCCATAAAAAGATTACATCGTTTTCAGTCTGAGAACGTGTTCTCAAAAATATGCTTATGAGATGGAGAACACACACACCTTTCGTGATCTGAAATACTTTTAAAATTTCCCTTTTTTGTTAGTCTCATTATGGGTTATATGGTATTATTATAAGGGAATAAAGATAAAAAAGTTGCTACTCAATTCAGCAAGTTTTGTGGATACTTTTCTTAACCACACAATCAAGCATTTTGTGTGGTTGGTAGTGCAGCAGTGTACACTTCCATTTGTAAGGTTGGTGTGTCTCCATTTGAACTTGTTCTCTCAGCTATTGGCACAACAGCGCACATATAAAATATCCAACTTAAGTTCAAAATAGACGACGCAAGAAGTTGTAGACGTCACACTTGTGTATTTTTTCTGCCTTTGGAAGTTAAACAAGAGGAATATCCCAGAAAAGTCATTATCGGTGGGATTTGAACCATACTCAAATCGACAAAGATAAAAGAAATGTCTCAAAGTTTAAGAGAACGCGTAGAAAAAGCACAAGAAATAAATTGAAATCAGCTCCACATTTAGTCACCCTACATGAAATACTTTCGTTTCAGGCTATATACCAACCAACGTAATACGTTCTTGCTGATCTCTTTGCCCTGAACGACGCAAACGAAACCTTCCTCGAATACCACTTTTTAGCATGGCATTTTCAAAGCAATTTTGCATTTTCTGGTCAAAAGCAGAGTAATCATCGTGAGGATAACACTATATATATATACGACATAAGGAGACATGAAGAGAGAACATTCGTGTGTATATCTATAAACTTATTTACATCCCACTAATATAAATCTTGTTCACTACGAGTTTCTTAATTTTACTTGGTTGGCTTTGCGTAAGATCTATCTTAAAGCTTGATCGTCATCCTTCGTCAGTTTTCTCATTTCTTAGATCTTGTCTTACATTTTGTTGTGTATGGCCTACGGCCAGCGACAGAGCTGAGAGAGAGAGAGTGAAGAGGAGAAAAGTTATATAACATTTAAGGTAGAGTTTTTGCTTGCTGCATGTTGATGTAATGAACACAAAAAACAAGCATCTTTATCGGCATCATATAGATGCATTACCTTGCAAAAGCATGTCTAAAGGGGTTGCTATATTAAGACTTGAGTACTCATGAAAATTATCAACCGAAAACACATTTGCTCTCTTTATTCTCTTTTTCTGGTTTTTGAGTAAATTGATTCCGGAGGCCAAGTGAAAATTAAACACGTACTCAAACGAAACCCCTTGTGTTTTATATGTTCGTGAGAGAGAGTATACGTTAAAAAGTTGATTTTGAACGTTCTCTGTGAAACTATGAACAGCTTTTTGCGCATGACGCGTACGCATTCGCATTTCTCTTTGTAATCGTACATAAATTAATTGACCCGATGAAAATTTTCCCCAAATCCTGCTGGCTATATACGTTCGTCTTCACTTGGCGTATGAGCTAGCTTGCATATGTAGCTTGCATAAGTCCTTTAGTGAAAAGTCAAAGATTCTTTTGAAGGCTGCACATCTTTTTTCACTCCAGTTTTCTTCAGAAAACATACATCATACTTGTCATCTTGTTTTATCCGTAAGACACACGGTTGTAATTTCCACTTTAATTATAGGGTTTTAATTGCCGGTTGAGTTGAGTACAAGAAGATGCAGTATATATAAGTAAGCTTTTCATTTAGCGTCTGTCTTTCAGGTTGTTGGCCAAAGTAGCTCTATTAAATTTTATTGCAATATCTTCAGCAAGATTGTGAGCAATTTAGATCAAATGGAGACATACGGTTTGATATGGGACTAGGGTCATAAATCAACTACTCATTCCAGCAATAATCACTCTGTTTGCACATGTTCGCAAGAGGGAAGACGGGATTACTTGTAGACTTTGAAAATGTTTCTTCCATTTGCCAATAAACAAGATCCAAAATGAAAGATTCCAGCTTAAACCTTGGTTAAAGGAAGTCTGTTGTTTACTGTGGTCTACTCTAAAACAACAAACCGGACAGATCTTCCAGTGGGCACGTATTATTTGTATTGTATTGATCAATGATCATAACAAAATGTGTTAACCAAACTGTAGCAGAAGGAATTTTCAGTTTTTCCAAATGTTTCAATTTCACAAATTATATGATTCGATCGTCCAGTTTTCAGTAAAAAAAATTCTTGTTTTGTGCACGCAACTAATAAATAGTAGTCCTAATTACTGTGAGATAGATGAAGCCAGATGTGTAACCGTATGTTTGGAACTATTCTGTTAAACGCTACCATGTTACGTGCAGCATGAATTTCGCTGGTTTTGGGATGAATTGGTGTGAAATACATCTGATTTACAAGATTCAGTCAAATAGTCGAGTTAGTTCTTGTTGTAGTTGAATGAATTCACTATGGTGTGTGCAAAATATATCAGACACTATCCATACACAGTAGATGCGTATGTGTAGTTAGTTTCAAGTTTCAGCTTATCTCGAAAATCTTTTTATCCACTAGTCGCACTGATTACTGATAAGAAAACTATAAGATTCATTATTCATTCCGTCTGGTATACTATTTGATGCGCACTTCCTGTTGTCGTACATTCAATGAATTTGACTATGTTGTAATTATATATCACACGTCCAATCAGAGCGAAACACTGGGTATCCTTTTACCCGACATTTTTCGGGTAAGTTTCATCGGATTGTAACTTCGTGAAAAATTGTTGACCTCTCATCGAATCATAACGAATTTATCAAACTGGTTGGACAGCCTGATCTTAGAAAGACAATTCAAATCATTTATGCTCACCTTTCATACTTACATGTCCGTTGCTCAATAAGAGTTTGAAAAGGAGTTTTTATCAATGTTGAGAATTCATGAAAACTCAACATATCTTAATAGATTTTAACTTGCTCAGGTGAGAAAGTCATCAGGAATCCATCAACACCTGTTTTCTCAAGCAGATCTAAAAGGTAGTGATGCTGTAGCTAAAAAGGTTGGAACAGCCCTCTAAATTCCTAGTATCGGACAAGAGTGCACGCCCCCTCCGTTGTTCTTGATTCCGTAATTAAACTAGTTATCACTATTTGTGTGTTTTGCTGTGGTAAATATGCTCCCTGCAAATAACTTCCATTTTAACGCAATTTATTCTGAGAGACAGGTTTGATTGTTACTGTAGATTTCGTCTAATTTAAAGACGCTAATTAGTTGGCCAGTAGTACTCCTTATGTAAATGTTCAAGACGTACATATATTAGCTAGTCAAAGTGAAATGATTTACTTAGTTTCGAGATTTCCATGATTGAACAAGGTTGTGTTGAGATGAGTTTCCGCTTTGTTGCTTAATGAAAATTACAATTACTCGCTACTACTTTTGTATGATTTCTCACAGTGATTATGAATAGTCACATGATCCTAGGAATATAAGTTGAACTTGATACAAGTGTTTGTGGAGCCATAACTCAGCGAGTTTGCATGCAAAAGGCAGGACTACAACTACCATTTTAGATATTCAGCTTTCTTGATTGACAAGTACAAGAACGCAGGGAGAAATACGAGAATTTTTAAAGAGCTCTTACATGTAGTATTGTCTATTAACTGTCTGATTAAAGTTATCAGGAGGAGAGACGTCTTCGATAAAAGTATTAACTAATTTCAAGAGTTGTACCCCAACAGGGTATTGTTGATTGTGAATATTCTTACATTAAGGAATGTTGACCCCCAATACATTAGCCGATTGTTTAGGTTTCATTTCTTCCCAGGTGTATATTTATTTGTGCATACAAAAAGCTCATTTGTCTGTACCTGAGAGCGTATTATGCATACAGACGCGACGTATTATTGGTGCATTCATTTCCTGTCTGCTCACCTTAAGTGTGCATTATCGTCAAAAGTGTGCATGGTCAAGTCTCCAGTCCCCAACTGCTTCATAGACGCAATGTTGGTCAAGAACACACTACTTTACACATGCTCTGTTTTGGGGTATTGAAGAGAAAAAACCACTTGCCGATCCAGTTTTCTTGAGCCAGTCCAACGAACAAAAGGCACATTTATTGTTACACGTCTTGGCAATAATAAAAGTTTTGTGAATTAATAAGATGTAATGCATACGCTCATCGACATGTGTTGTTGTTTGAGATGTAAGGTGTATTCAAGTAAATAGAAGTTAAAGACTGTGTACAAAAAGCACAAACAACTTGCTCCATCGCTCAGTTCATAGCTCATAACTTAAGGAAGACCATTACCATCTAACGTCTTCCGTTTCTAATGAAATGGTGGAGGCTGTCACGTTCTAGCTGATGAGCATAATAGTCGTGTAATCAGATACTTATCAACCAGCTCCATCACTGGAAAAGTATCCAGCGCTTTTTATGGTTATGAGAATCGTTGCGAGAATTAACTTGTTAAATTATAATGAGGTAAATTGGACACAGTATGTATGAACGTATGTATGTGCAAACTTTAAACAACCTTGCTGCTCATGAGGTGATTCAAGAAGACTACACCTTGGCTTAAACGAAGAGAACTTATATATCCTGACTAATTAGGGAAATGAATGCCTTTCCAGTATTATTTTAATTTAAGAAAAATTCGCAGTCGCACTAAAGTAAATGGTTCAGATAGAGGTCAGTGGCTTTCTTACACATCCTGACGGTAATTACATTTTATTTGGAATGAATCTAACAATGTTGTCCACGAGGACTCCAGTATCAATTTGAAATGATTTATGGTTTACTTGGTCAATGGGTCAATAAATTGCTTGTTTCGTATTATTGGTTCTCATCTAACATACAAGTTCTTGTACGTAAAAGGTGTGAATTTATAACAAGAAAGGAAGCTCATAACACGGCGACACTTGAGGTGGAGCAAGCACAACGGTTGGTGTTCGCAAGACCCAATCGTACTTCCTTCCTTCTCTATCGTTCCTTCTGAACATAAGGCAGTAATTCTCCTTTCGAGAGGATGACAGCACATTTTAAAAATAATATGTGTGAGTGTGCATCACACACTGCATATGTGGGGATTTTTTATGAGCAGCTATTAGTGGAGATGGGGCACACCGCACGCATTTTAGCGTACACCCTCTCGACCAACAATGAAACGGTGAGAGCACATTCCACACACGAAAAGTATACACACAAGCGAGCAGAGCATTGTTGAATGATGCAGCATGCATAACATTTTTAGCCAAGCTCTAGCTCAACCTTTTTTTTGTCGTGGTTGATAAAATCTCCTTTTTTCTAACCGGATGTACTGTTGAGCTCTATGCATAATATGTCGTCGTTAGAAAAATGCCGTATGTCTTTCGGACATTGTCGCCTTCGCACCTGATGCACTATATGAACAGCTTAATTATGGGCAGAAAGCGACAGTGACTGCTTCAGCTGAATTTACAAGTTCGGTTTCAATTGAGAGATGAAGTCCTTAACATTGGACATGAAAAAAATGGGAATTGCAGTGCAGATGTTCCACGTATTAAATGACGTAGTTATTTTGGTGTACATCCCTCTCTATATATTTATTCACGCACCAAGATCTGTTTTATGCATTTATGGACACTATAAAAATTCTTACCCTTCACCTTCGCATAACATTAACTACGGTTTCGGCCAGCTCTCATAACCTCAGCGGTTGCTCATGTTCTCAGTAGCCAGTGATTATACTGACTATGCTTCCGTAAACCTGTTACAGGGCATGGGACAACCTCGCTTGAGGGACACCCTATTTGAAGAAAGGCAACCTGAAACAATTCTCATAATTCATTAGAATTATTTCATTAACTATTTGGTTATGGGTCTAGTTTTATATATTCACTATGGAACAAAATAGAGGGAAAAAATCATGTTTTCATGCCTTGATTTTCGAGTTACAAGCTGCCACACACACATGACTTTCACAAGTCACATTTTCCGTTTTGTATTGTGGGTGCACTCACACAATCCCTCTGATGGTATCGTGGCATAATTGTATTTAAAACAAAGAAACGATTTAATTACAACTTCTATATTTCAGTATGATGAAAGCTCATGAGTATACCCAATCATACCCTATAATTATTTCGAATTAATGATGATAAAATAATAAGCATATAGGCAGCTGTAATTAAACAGTTTTAAAGTATAATAGTCGTCATAATATTGTGGTTTTTAAATTGTCGAAAAACATTTTTTTTGAGATACACGTAAACATGCATGCGTCGCCTCTTTGTTGTTTTTTATGCTGACCATAAATGGATGGAGGATCTGCTATGAATTGTATTAAAGTCTGCATATTTTGATATCGTAATTTACTCAACACATTTACAAAGACATATAACGAGTGTAAGTATACATATCGTATTAAGATGGTTTGGAAAAGAAAGTTATTAAATCATTTAGTGGAATAAACCTTATGACTTGAGTTCACTGGTGCTGGTTTCAATCTTCTTTTCCCTGCTTTTGAAGGACGTGATCAGAAACGCAAATTTCGATTACTTTTTATTGCTTTTAATATGAGTTTGTGGTGGTTGACCAACCTTAATTACAAAATCAATGTGTGTAATGATCGTGTGACATGTTGAGTTCAACTACTTACAACTTGCAACACACCGTGCTACCCCCTATTACCGTATGAAACATGAGAGGTCGGGAAAGTTCCAAATTACCATTGGTAGTCTGACAACCGGAGGCCGTTACTCATTTCCTTGAGAAAGTGAGAAGGAAAACGTTTGGAATGCTTATTGAAATAATTTGACAGTGGGAACAATTAGGACGGGGTTGGAAAGGAATGAGGAGGAGGAAACTTTTGTTGAGTTCTCATTTACATAGCCGGTTCATATTTTTACGGCAAATTCATCGTCAACTGTGTAAGCATATACGTATACTAATACACAACAGTAATACAGGAACGTATGTCTACAAGACAAGACGAAGTAATAGGATTTTTTCCTCTGTTCATCGTTATAAATAAATGAGTGTATATTTTCATCCTGGGAAGTGATGACAAAGGCTTTCACTTTTATCCGGGATGGCCAGCCGTCACGCAAATCGTTTTCGTTGCGAGACGACTTTCCACAACAGTTTGATTTGAGCCATTGGTTCAGGTTTTTGTATATAAACGAACATACTTCAGTCTTCACATTCATATTCGCCTGACTAAGGTACTGCAACGCACAATAAAAGTTAAGGTAAATTAGCACAGCACATATTGTTGCTATCTTCATGACCTATTCGCATGATTTTTTTGCATTTACGTACATACAGTCGAGTCCATTTTTACCTCCAGTGATGGAAATCACGCTCCACATGTGCTCGGATTGTGAGATCATGGTTAATGCACAGAAAAGAAATGATTCCCTAGAGCAATGCAGTAGATATTTTTTTATAATAATGCGCAATCAATGTTTCTTTTATCCAGTCCGCTTCCATGCAGTTTTTATATGCTTCCAACCGTATTTGGAATGGGGCTTTTTTAATACAATTATGCATGCCAAACCGATGTGGTAAATTTCTGGAAATAAAAAAATCTAATTAAAAGTATTTTGTTTCCAATTTGCGCAGCAACATACTGGTTTGATTGGTGGACCGAATCTGGTTTCGTGCCCTATTTGCCACAAGCCATTCTACGGAGGCGAAGCTTTGATGGACCACATGAAGCATACTCATAAGGACCCTAATGCCTCTGGAGTTGCAAGTATGTGTACAAAGTTATATTTATGGCTCACTGACAATACCACTGTGAATATGCTTTTATTGTGAGAGAAGTATTTTAATGAATCAGAACTCTAAATGGTACGCTATTTATTATTTACGTTTCTAGCAAAGCGACGTACTGCCAACCATCCGTGTCCAGTGTGCGGAAAGCATTATGTTAATGAAGGCAGCTTGAGAAAGCATTTGACTTGTCATCCGGAAACCGCTCAGCTCGGATCTTCCTTGCGAATGTGGCCTTGCCCTGTGTGTCAAGCTGTTTTCACTCATGAAAACGGTAAGAGTAATTCAACGGCTGAACGTAAAGCATGCTCCATTATTGTTACCTTTGTGCTGACATTTTTGTCCATGCCTATAATTTCAGGATTACTGACCCATATGGAACAGATGAGGATGGACCCAAAGCATCAGTTTGCTGCTCAGTACACACTCAGTCGCGCAGCAGCTGAACGAAGAGAGCGAGAGAACATTTTGGCTGCAGCTGCAGTAGCAGCTATGGCTCAAGCTGGTGGACACCATTTTGCTGGAAATCAACAGGTATAATTAATTAAATGGTTGCTCGAAATTGCGTTTGTTTGCAAGAATGATCGTCAATTCTCTGTCGTACTTTACGAATAATGTTACATTAATGGATGGCGTATCTCTTGCAGAACCAAGGATTACAGCATGGTTCTCTAGGAACATTGCTCCCAATGCCACCATCTCCATCTGGTTCAGAATCGTCAGGGCGTCTCAGTTCGCCCCTGGATAACAACTCCGGTCTTTCTCACCCTGGAGTTCTGCAACATTCTCGTATGAGCATGTCCAGCCCTGTCAATAATGGCCCATTGGAATTGACCCGAGGTCACCACCACAATGGAAATAGTGGGGCTGATGGTCGTTCCAAGGATTATGATAATGTTGGCATGAGTGGGCACAACACTTCGGGAGATAGCGCGAACAACGTAAGTGTACGAGATGAACATCAGCAGAATTCTCATCATCCTCCTCACTTGCCACCACCGCCACCTGGCCATCACCATCCAGGACATCATGGAATCATTGGAGGTGAAAATGGCATGATTCAATCTTCCAGCAAGTTGCAAGATGCTATGAAAATGGCAGCTATGCTTTCTCAAGGGGGTCCAAATGGGCAGCCTAATCCCGTTGGAGGTGGGGCACCAAACGACATTAGGAATTTGATTCACCACCAGTCATCGGCTGAAATGATGAATCCTGATGTTCGAATGCAAGCAGAAGCTCTTCTGCGTTCTCATGAAGCCCTCCGACTAGCTGTTGAAAACCATGGCTCTGCCAACAACAACAATAATAACTCGAAAGGAAATGCTCATGCAAATCAAAATGGAGGGTCCAGTCCAAATTCGGCTAATAATAACAACTCCTCAAATCCTGGGCACAATGGACCAACCAACGGAGACAATATCATGGCTAATCACATGAATGCCATGGTCTCTCATGCTCAAGCTGGTCATCATCCAGCACCAACTGGCAACCACGGTCTCTCAAATGGTCATCATCGTATTCCTGAACATCACCGAATGGACGCTGGCTTAGGCCAAGGGGGAACTCTTCCGCATTCCATGTCAAATCCTCATCACCTCCATCACTCTCATCCTGCTTTGAATCATCATCCACATCATCAGCTCAACTCGATTTTAAGTCAGCAATCAGATTTGTCTGAAGCACTAATGCGACTTGATGCTCGAACACTCGGTTTCCCACTTCCGGCACACAATTCCTAAACGAAGCAAAAAAATCAGTGGTGATATGCCCTCCAGTAATTCTATTGTATACATTTATGGGCAGGGTCCTATTAGCGAAAAAAATTAGAATTCTTCTTACTCGCATACTCCTCCGGTGCCCTTTGTATTAAAAGTTAATTTTTTGAATGCTAGCAGAGGTTTGAGAGAGGGCTCATCACAGGCATATATATTAATTGGATTTTGCCTGATGTTACGCTCTGGAATGAGAATCACAGCACCAAGAACTTTCCAGTATAGTATGTGTATAATTTTTGCAGTTCATTATGTCTTGCGCGTCGGTCATTCCAGTTTTAGTGATGATATAAATATATACATTTAGATAAGGTCTTATTTAACACTGCTCCAAAAAAGATTTTAATGAATGGACCACAAACACGAAATATTTTGTAGTAGAGAGTATGAGGCAGATTCATACAAAAGTTTTTTCAATTGTAGCCAAACATCTTAATGGAGTTTTAAGGAAAAAATTTAATTGCTCCTCCGTAAGACGCGTAGAGCATCCAATACAAACTTTCATCGATTCGCTAAAAATCGTAGATGCGTCAGTTTATGTAAGATTCTGTAATAAGGCCTGACTTATAATACTTGTAAGCGTGAATATATACCCACTAGGATATTCTAAATTTGCGGATGACATACAAAGATACAAGATGTTGTACATACTTAAAACTAATATAGTTAAATATGATAGCTAGAACTAAATCGAATAATTAACTTTAGAATTCTTGTGTGTACATCCATAATTGGACATATAGCGAAAATCGTATAAACGTTATGTACTCGAGACATTTATTTGGTGACTAGTAAAAACTTGATGGCGCGTGTTGTAGGGACTATCGTTGTGTTTGTACATAGCTAATTTACTTTTAAAAAATTTGTATACTATTTAAGTATTCTTGAAGGTAAAAGTTTCAAGTAACTGAAATAAGATATTTAGATTATGACACTTGTCTGCTTTCAAGAAATATTTTGTTACTACAATCGAGAATGTGCAGGTACGGGGTGTTATGAACAGAAAGTTTCTAACTTAAAAAATAATCACAAAAATAACATAAAATAAGTTCATAATATTAAGCTACATAAATTAATTTGTAGATCGTGTACATATGCAATACTTTTTATAACCGTGAGTAATATACCTAGTTTACATCATGTGGAGAATGTGGTTTCGTGTATGCACGATAATATAACTTTTAAGAGTAAAGATGCTGTAGTATTGCATCTGTAATATAATAATTACAATTTTACGTTCAGATAATATATTGTTGTGTACACAAGTCTTGATAGCTCAATCATGATTTTTTTTGTTAATTTGGTAATTTCCAAGTTTGTATTCAAGCATTGTTTTTCTCATATTTTGCTTTAACTGCCGGAAAGCACAAAAAAATGATTCACAAATGTGTAGATGATTGAATGTTTGCATTATGAATCTAAGTGTGCATTTTTTTTCTTGAAGCACATTATTTTCATCTCATATCTTTTTCTACCTTCGCACGTCTAAGTTTTTGGGAATAGCTGAATGTAGTACTGGAAATGTTTGAACTGGAAATGGTAAAAGATCACTGACAACTCTAGGTTGAACGTTGAAAGGAAAAATGACTGATTTTTATAAAGTTTAGGGGAAATGACACAAGGGTTCTGTGACTTTAATGCGATAAGTGATTTTCAAGGTTATGATCTCTCAAATACTATGTCCCTTTTGTAAAATCAATGATTGTTCGGCAACTCCAGTAATTAGGGTTAGGGAACGTTGCACGTGTAAAACTGAGTTATTTATGACGAAGAATGATAAGGCCTTTTTTGTGTTTTGTGCTAGATTACCCAAAAACAAATTACCACAGAATATACACACACACTATTTGTAGGATGGATGAACTATGGTGAAGAATGCACAGCTTCAATTGTTCAGTGATATTTTCCGAGTGATGCTTAATTTAGGTTTGGTTATACAAGAAAGGTTTGGTTAGAATTTTTCAGGACCAGTAAATATTACCAAAAAACTGGTTATATGTAGGAATTTGCTGTCTATGAATTTATACTTTTGGTTCGGATTTTGGGGAATCTAGTCTTTCGCCGTATTAAACAATGACTTTTTGCAAAGTTAGGGATTGCAATCAGTGTTTCATACAATACACACATCTTTTTTGCTAGACACACCTTAACATTTACCTTACTACACATACTATAGAAAATTTGTAAAAGAAAATTTTGCAAGCACAAATAATTCTTTATTGTATGTACGTATTTTTTTGAATGCACGGTTAATTGGTGTGTTTTACTCTTGCCAAGCAAAGAATTTAGAACACAAAATAGAACAGGACAAACCGTACAAAAGTCTCATTTGCTAATTAAATGTGTGAATGTCTTCATGGAATATTGAAGGAGTAGTCAACAACCAGAGATTTTTATATTCATCTAAGCTCTCACACTCACTGTAAACAACAGAGCATGGTTTATTATTTGATTGAGATTTTTTTATTGCTCCAATAGTTATATACTTTATTGAATGTTAGTTTTAGTCACTTTTGTTCATGTTAAATATCTTACCGTTAGGAACATCATTTTTCATCATGTATATGTTTTACTAATGTACGCAGATAGACGACAAGCAGAGAGTAATAATTGCGAACTACTAAAAAGTTATACATACATATACCACAGTATCTCCAATCACCTAGTTCAAACTCACATCATCTAGCAGTACCTTATTGAATTTTAATTGTAGAAGATAATATGAAGCATTTAACGTAAGATTTGTAGTGTCAGTCTTGAACTATTCATTTGGTCCATTTCTCATATTTCAAATTTTCCAAAAACTTATATATTGAATATCACGCACCACACAAGCGTCTCATTCTACCTTCAACTTTGCCAGTTTTCACCATCACTGATTTTAGACATTTAAGATTTTTGTGTACGTTTGTTTCTCATTCTCATGCATAAAAAACTATATATTAAGTTCAGAGCTGTTGTACTGTTTATAGCTTGGACGCGTGGTAGTGAATGAAGTTCTGAAAGTACCTATTTGTAAACCACAAAGTAGGATATTAGTTAGAATTTATAGCAAATAATTTTCTATTTTAGTATGAATTGATATATACGACACATAATATGCTATCACAGTTTATGCCGAGTAAAATATGTGATGTGATACTTGTTTCAGTAAGGGTCGAGACTTGTCACGTATGTGTTAAATTAAGTTTTAAATTTTTTTAGCTAATCGCTCGCTCAGATAATTCAATTCACTTAAGCACATATTCTCGTAATGTAAAAATTTAATCCTTTCCTTCTGTGCAGATATTTGTGTAGCTCAGTGTAATTATTGTCTCTGTCAATTTGTTATTGATCTACAAATTCAAAACAGTAAAATACCTCAGCGTATATTTGTCGCACATGAGAGCTAAATTCTTCTAAAAATCACTGTAGAAAATTTGTTAAGAATTAACAAGAAAAAACGGATAAAATATCCGATGAGAGCACAAAGTTTCCTATATGTAATCTGTGAGTCGGTCAGCCCTTTCCACTAAAGAATATTCTTAAAAAACTGATGCATAATTAAAAATGATTACTGTAAAGCAGGCAATTAAAGTAACTTGTATATACATACGATAGATAAATTACTATTGACACACAACAATTATTATTATTATTGAAATTGCGAAGACACTTAATCAGTGTGTGTGGTAGAAGAATATACCCGAAAATGAAGAAAAGTTGTTTAGTTGATACACGTCCAACCAGATCAGATGTACTAATTTCAAGAAAAAAAGTACAGTTTATACTAACTAAGCTCTAAAAAGTTGATTAACTATAGTGTATATCATTAAATATGTAGCCTAAAATCACCGGTAAAATTGCCCGGAAACGAAATAGTACGAAAAGAAAACTGCACTTTTAATTATAGTTAAAGCTGGCGCAGGAAGAAAAATAAATCCTACATGGGCTATATTCAAAATACTCGCTCTTCACTAATATATGTAACACTATTTTACAAAAGAGTAAATGAACGAAGGTTAGTTAACTAATGTAGTGTACCAATATTACATATAACTCCTTTTGACATATATATTCAAAATTATATAATCTTAAGTTAAGCATAAGTTGATGTATCATAATGATATAAAATGATGAAAAATAGAAATAGGAACCAACCTTTGCGATGGAATTCTCTAACCATTTTAGAAATGGGTATATTTAGTTGATAATCTTTATGTCCTTAAGGGTTCGAAAATTTAAAAAAATCTTAAATACGTAACAATTATAATATTAAATATAGTGTAGGAATGGAGCGAAAATTATTAATTAAGAGTGTGAAATAAAGGTTATATTACAAAGAAACGTAAATGGAGATTGGACCTTACTGTTCGCATTTATTTCCAGAAAATCATGTTCCATCATTCATATCATCAGATTCATCAGTTTGGAAACACTAATTAAATAACAGGTTGTTATCATCGTCGTCATTTATTTCAATCTTATCATAAAGAACTGCATAATAAGGAATCGTTGAAGCAGCATTGGAAGCGTTATCTGAAAATCATACTCTGAACAAAGACCAATAGGGCATTTGCATAATTTGGCATAACCCAGCTTTGCTAAATCATACATGTGCAGTCCGGGGGAACTCGCTCTCCAGCGGTACGGCTGTTTGAATGCGGCCCAAACCAAAACACACTCAGTTCATATTTTTGTAAATATTATTGAAGTAATCCTTTCGTGAAAACTTACGATTAGTGGTTGTGGTAATTTAATTGGCTAAATTAAATTATGAAGAAGTAAGATCGTTAGCGAACGAAGGTTTCGTTAGTTGTGCCCTGGGTTTATAGCAAATTCGCAATTTAAGGAAGTTGGAAACTGTGGATTGGGTGGGGGATTTTGATTGAATAAATACTTGCAATTATCATATTCGTGATGTTATCCAACGCATTAGGTAAGATAAATCCTTCTAATTGCTGCCGCTGAATGTACTGAATATTGCCTGGAGAATATTTGCATACTGTCCATAATAACTCACTATCACTTTGAAACTATAACTTTAATGATGTGATGCAAATTTTAATGTTCTGATTTTCTTCGCTAGTGCTCACATCTCGCTCCTGGGGATCATCTGGAGGATGTCGCTCAGAATGCTTATCATTTGTACAATCTCGAGGATTACACAAACCCATCTTACCTCCATCGTATAAAGGTATTTAATTACTTTTTCTTTCTGATGTAGTAACTGCTGACTGTATCTCATGCTGATTCCTTTGGATTGTATTACAGTCACAGTATTACAGGTCACCGGATTCGGATTGTCTAATTATTTTATTTTTATATGCATTTGTTTGAACAGGTATTGAGTTCCCGGAACGAAACAAATTAAAATTCATGGACAAAGTTCCAACATATCCAACAGGACTGCGCCCTCCAAAAATGCAGAAGAACTTACGCTTTATGAGAGGTCCCGAGCTAATTCACACGGACTTTGTTTATAAACAGTATGGAATTATTGTAAGCATAAAATGTTAACTTGTCCGCTTACCTTTAGCTCCCACGAACGAAGACGAAAGTGGCATGTTGAATGTAATTTTTTCTGATTAACTTCACCTCGTCATTAATAGGCTCAGGGCCCAGGAAGATTGAATCATGGTCATTTTGAAATGATGCGACTATCAGTTGGGCGGAAACTCGACGCTGACAGAATGTTTGCAATTTGGAGAGTAGATCCACCGTGGCAGCCAATTACAAAAAAGGTATGGTCGTATAGTCTATTTAAATCCTAATCTAACCCTGTAAATCTGTATATAAACAGAAGTCGATTTTCAGTTAAATTAATAATCACAATAAAATTACTTTTCAGGGCCAAGGCAAGCGGATGGGAGGAGGAAAAGGTGCAATCGATCATTATGTTACTCCAATAAAACATGGCCGTGTTTTAATAGAAGTTGGAGGTCATTGTGAATTCGAGGAGGTGAAGCCTCTCCTCACACTAGTTATCAAAAAGCTTCCCTTCAAAGCTATCGGAGTTAGTCAAGAAATGTTGGAAGAAATGCGAGAAAAGGAAAGGCAACGTGAAGCATCAAACATAAACCCATACACATTTAAATATATTGTACAAAATAATATGGGCAAATCCCACCTTTGGGTTTCGCCTAATGATAGAAAGTTCTTTGGAAAACATATTTAATTCTCTACAAGAATACATTTGTTAGATTACGAAATGTTTAGATACTTCTAATGATTATGATGATATGAATGACAAAGAATAAAATGAAAATAAGCTGATAGTTCAGGAAAGACATTAAAAATTAATACTTTTAAAACCCTAAATTGCATTCAAAATCCACATAGCAGTTGCATCTTAGATATCCTCGTGTCCATCAAGTGGCCCCACTGCGTTTGCAGACCCTCAATGCACCCCAGATGGGTGCATTGAGATTTTGCTTGGAACACCGCGAAACCACTTCTCACCTGAATTCTCACACATTTCGTTGTTGTGTACAAATACACCCAAACCCAAACAGAGTTGAAGCTGCATTCGGAAAAAGTAAATATTTTGATAATGTGAAACCGTAATTATAATTTACCGATAATTTTTTAGTAGAGTTCGAGGGTGTATTGCTGAATGTGAAGCACAGTCAACAGTGAAAGAAAAGTGATTAGTGATACCGTTAAGAAGTGCCGTTAGTTCCGTTACGAACTTTGGTTTTAACTTTCTTAGGTTGTTGGTTTTAGTTAACTGCTCATTTTAGACTCTTTCTACTTGTCATTGTCTAACAGGTGATAAGGCATTCAATTAAACATTAAACTGCTGAAAGAGACTTTTATTGCTTGATTTCCATTTGAAATGGAAATGGACCATGAAGAAGAATCGTCCATTCATCGTTTGGAAGGATCTAGCGCATCGGTTGGAGGGCTAATTATTAAAAAGAAGTCGCAGGCGGAACATGAATTTAAGAGGCCAGAATTACCCAAGAAGTCATTGTTGGGATTGGATAAATTAGCAGGTACGATATGATTTTAATGGACATATCAAGTAAGGAAGTGTGTAATATGTATTTGATTGTTTGATTGATTGAATGTAATTGACGACTGGAATTATTAAGTTTTGTTTCAAATTTTTTGCAGAAATAAAAAGAAAAGAGAAAGATGCTGGACTTCAAGCAGACTCTAAGCAGCCTCACTTAACTCCTGTTAGAGATGGTTCTTCAGATAGTTTTCAGAAACGAAATTATGATGACGAAAGGAAACGACATTATCGGGAACATGATGATGACACTCCTTCGTATGGTGGTGGGGTAAACCGCTCAGCTAAATCCGCAATAGACGACAGATACCACAAATCTAGAAGAATTGATTACAGAACTTCGAAAGATAAGGGGAGAGAACCGCGTCGAGGAGAAGAAGGGAGGTATGATCGTAGGGGTTCGAGAGATAGGGATTACCATCGTGGGGGTAGACGAGACAATGACAGAGACGACCGTGACCGTTATCGCGGCGATAATCAAATGGAAAGGGGTGACAGTGAAAGAAATCGTGACCGGGGAACACCACACCGCAGTTCCAGGAGTGATTCTGGTCGTCACTCTTCCAGGAGAGAAGGTAGTGTTAGATTTCGAGATGAACCATTAACTCCTGCGCTGAGCGTGGCGAGTACACCTGGACGAAAGGCTTGGGACGATGAGGACAGCGCTTACCACAGTAAACGTTCCAGCCAGTGGGATTTCCCCACTCCCTCAATGGACGGACGTTCGAGAAAGGACGACGAAACCCCACTTCCAACGCCTATTCACAAATTCAATCCCTGGGTTAGACAGCCTGGAAGTTCCCATGTCCTTGAAACGCCTGGATATGTGAAAAATAAACCACAAGAAGGGGATGAAAACGAAGTTCATGTTGATCGAGATGAATGGGAAGATGAACAAAAGCGGTTGGACAGAGAATGGTACAATATGGACGAGGGATATGATGAAGTTCACAATCCTTTCGCAGGTATTTCTGACGATTATACGAAGAAGAAAGAAGAACAAATGGCTCAAAAGAAACACCAAAGAATGTCTGCCCAACAACGGCAAATAAACCGAGATAATGAGTTGTGGGAAAAGAACAGGCTGCTCACTTCTGGGGTGGTCATGAGTGTGGATGGGAGTGAGGACTATGAGGAAGACAACGAAGCAAGAGTTCATCTTTTAGTACACAATATAGTACCTCCGTTCCTCGATGGAAGAATCGTTTTTACAAAACAATTTGAACCTGTGGTACCTGTGAGGGTGAGTTCGAAAAATTGAATAAAAGATAACGTTAATGTTCCATCAATATATCCTATCATGTTCAGATGTCAAATTTTTATTTTATTGACAGGATGCTACATCAGACATGGCTATTATAGCAAGGAAAGGATGTGTGACAGTTAGAAAATTCAGGGAACAAAAGGAAAGAAAAAAGGCACAAAAGAAACACTGGGAACTGGCTGGGACAAAAATGGGAACTATCTTAGGAATGGAAAAGACTGAGGAGAAGGTATAACGTTGCCTTTTTATGTATTATTCAAGGGGCAGGCAAATGTAGATAAAACTTCATCCCAAGACCAAAATTTAAACATTAAACTAAGCATTTTATTCTTGTTTGTGGGTACTAGGACGAAAACGTTAATGAAGAAGGGGAATCGGACTACAAAAAAGGACAACAGTTTGCCGAGCATATGAAGGATTCAGCAGTAGCTTCAAGTGATTTTGCAAAAAAGAAATCCATTACACAGCAACGGCAATATCTACCGGTGTTTGCTGTACGACAGGAGGTAATGAGAATGACTCATATTCTTAGTTTTCAGTTTTTTCGTTTTAGCCAGCTTTTGCTTTGTGTATGTGCTAAATCGCTCATTAATGCTGTTCTTCTTTCGCACTTTTAGCTACTGAACGTGATACGGGATAACAGCGTTGTTATTATAGTTGGAGAAACAGGAAGTGGGAAAACAACCCAGTTAACTCAATATCTTCACGAGGAAGGTAACGCACACTGATAACAGTTCATTTCAATAATTACTGCCGTATTTTTATATCGTTTATAACTTGGACTCGAATTTACACAATATTGTTTTTATGCAGGGTATTCAAAGCGTGGAATGATTGGTTGCACTCAACCTCGACGTGTCGCAGCGATGTCAGTTGCGAAGCGTGTATCTGATGAAATGGGGACACAGTTGGGTGAAGATATTGGGTATGCCATTCGTTTTGAGGATTGCACATGTGAGGTAGGTACACGTAAAAAATTTACATACGAAATCAGTATCACTTATCTTATTATTATACAACCAAGCTCAAAGAATCTTGTTATACAACAGACCATTTATACATCAAAATGCTCCGGAGTATTTTGTATGATTTGAGCAGATGATTTCATTTATAAATTCAAATTGTATTGCCAGAACGAATGTTTAATTTACAAATACTCAGTGCGTGTGCTATTTTCACTACATATTTTTATGATATAATATCACACATCACACAGATTTTCAGTTATCCAAATTATCCAATAATTACATCTGCGTGGTCCTTCATTTTGTTCAAATTCATCATTCAATTTTATATATACTTTCAGAAAACCATAATCAAATACATGACCGATGGAATTCTGCTCCGTGAGTCTTTAAGAGATCCTGATTTGGACAACTACAGTGCAGTTATTATGGACGAGGCTCATGAGAGATCTTTAAATACCGATGTATTGTTTGGGCTATTGCGTGAGGTAAGCGTGGTTTTTTATATTTAACTCTGATCGACGCATAATATATTTTATTCAGGTTTCCGCTTCTAACAATTTTATTTTCTTCGTGGCGTTGGTCCATTTAAATTTGATTATAAGTCAAGGTTGCTTATTGCAAATACTTTGCACAACATCGATTATGCGCAATACCAAAATATCGAAAGTGCTTACAGCATTTATGTGAACTTCATGTTATACTTTCAGCTTTGAAAGCTTTTAAGGTAATTCGTTATACACTATAAAGTATGCGACGTTGAGAATCGTATTGGATTAGAGTTCCTCCGTTCATCAAACTTGGGGGAATCAACATCAGGGTAACGTAATTGTAATGGCGATATAGGAATGCATGATTAACAAAGGAAATTCTTAAAAATATATTGCTTTAAATTTATTGGGATAGGTAGGTTTTAACTGCTTGAGCTACATGCTATACTTGTTGGATTTCGACTGGTCACTGGACTGCGGCGAATAATGTCTTCTTGCTGCTCCACGGATGCCCATCGAATAAAATCTCCACAAGTTTGCCACTTTAGTTGGGTCGATGCATGTGCCTGCAATTTAACATGGAAGTTCGTATGTATGTCAATAAGTTTTACAAACAAGGTGCACATATCAAGTTCGCACTTCTTATAATATGCATGTGCGAAATAAACTTACGATAAAAGCATTCTGCAAGATGTCAGCTTTAGACATCAGTGTCGTAGTTGCATACAAACTGGCTCCGTTATTCGTGTTGTTGATTCGAATTCTGCAATCTGCATGCCAGAATTCTTCCAAGGTAAACTGTCCAACTTGGCCTCGATGGTCTGACGAATGGATTAAATGATATACCATAATTTCATCCGGCTTTGCTTTTGCTGCAAATAGTAAGGACATGCATAAATTACTTTTATGTTCTCGAAAGTCAAAAGTCATCAGAGAGATTAGTTTTTAATTTTGGTCGTTCCATAAGCTTTCTCAGGAAGAAGTTAACTTATTGATATTGAATGTATGACCAATATGCTTTCAATCTCAATGTGAGGGAGGGCAGGGCAAAGTGAAAAGCAGTATACAGACAGATAATATCCACGCCGAAGACACTTCCGTTAATTTTTCAATGAAAGAAAGGACCTCGAATACAATAACATGTGTAAATAAATACAACTTTTATTAGCAATTCTTCATTCTCCTGAAAGCATTGTCTACATGTATTGTCAATTATTCATATTTAGGCGAGAATCTCAGTCTCGCCACTTTTTGCAAGTATCTCATCCAACAGAATATCATGTCGCCGAAGCTAGAAAGGCCATATGGATGGGCTTGTGGTTTAGTTTCAATGATTTCATAAGAAAATCCTATGCAAGATTGTGCAAGCCGTTTAATAGCATAGTGGCTAGTATATATAGTCTGAGTCTGCTTCGTGTGAAATGTATGAAGTTCTGAGCGTCTGAACATTTTGTTCTAGTCCTAGTCTCCTTTGTACAGGTATGCAGTACTTGGAAATTGCAAATTACACCTCCTTCTAATGTCGTATGCAGACTGCACTCAGATGTATATGCTATAGCAAGGCCAATTATATGCCACTTGACTAATATGAAATGAACCTCACATCTACTTCTGTACCCTGTGTTGGCACTGTGTTGACAGTGTTCTTTCTCATCTGCATTTGCTCTTGCTCTGATCCGTTAGTTACACTTTATTAGTGACAATACATTTGTAACTATTGCTCATCTACAGGATACAGGATCACACACATATCTATCTTTCACTTTCCTAGAATTCATGAATCTATCTTCGTGGAATTGCTATACATATGCACAACCGCATAACTAATAGATGAAAAGTTGTGAAAAGATTACTACTACGGCACGGAGATCACAGAGAACATGGAGTGACGCAATGAGAATTACAATGTACAAACATTATTATAGTCAAGTGAATACAGCTATTCTCCACATGAGTCACACTCCAACATTTGTTCCTCTGAACAAAGTAAAATGTTCTTATACCTTCTTACGTCGTATGGAATATCCTGTTTACTACTTTGACAGTTCAACCGCACACGTTACATACATATGACGTAGAATGTATGTAACCCATTTCATGCTCCGTTCTACTTTACGTAAACTCCTATATAGTTATATACTTACGTTAGGTAAATTCAGTAAATCTGGATGCAAAAAAGAACCTACGTCAAGTATTGACTAATACTTCAACTACTTTGTAGAATACTATTATTTTTTCAAATTTAATTTTGATAGTGCGTCAAGTTTACTAAGCTGCATAGCTGACATGACAGGCAAATTTCATTAAACGACTGGAAGTTTGAGACCCATTTAAAGACAATGAGGAGAAAGTGGGCTTCGAACTTTGCATTGTGCAAGGGTATAGATATAATATGCATGGCATTGTGTGTAGCTTGTAGCTGTTAAAGTTTAGATGACCTATAGCCGGTTAGTACATGGCACTAGTTGAATTTAATTGTGCATACGATACTTACGAGGTTTTGATGATTTAGCTTTAGGACTCATTGGAGGCTGCTTGATTCGTATAGCTATGCCCCAGTGTGAGCGTCTTGTTGACCTCAGCTCCAGTATATCTCCACTACGCACGGTTTGTGTGAAGACTTTAAAACTGTCTGCGTCAAACCAGTCGGAAACGCGATCGAAATTGGCCATGGCTTTCTTATCCTTCATGCTCCGTTTAAATGCAGGGAACCAACAAGCTCCTCACGAGAAACGAAGCTCTTTGGATACTGTAAACTTTAAATTTGTAAACGAGTAAGTTTACTAAATATTAAAGTGTAATGTTTATGTTGTGGTCCGGGAAAAATAGTTGATTGGACTATAGAACTTTTCCCAGACGGGGTTGTTGTGTCTACTGACTTCCTTGAAGCGGATATGTAACAAGGCACATCAAAAAGTTGAGAGTTTTCTGTGTAGCCAACTCCGTCGATTGAAGTTAACTTTTTGTACTGCTACTGCTGTGTTTTTGCTTTGCTAAAATATAAAAAATACAGATACAGGGTAACAGACAAAGAGCCTCACTCACAAATAAAATCCCTTTGACAGGCTGTGTGATAGAGCTACTTTTTGGTGAGTGAACAGAGCGGATAGCTGAAGTGAAACTGTCCTGCTGATCATTTTTCTCATGCCGTTTATATGTACTTTTGGGAATGGGAATCAATGCCGTACGCCATTGCCCTACCATTCATTCAATTACTCATATGAAGTGGAAGTGGAACTTTGTCTATTGCTCACCAAAAAGAACGGTGTGTGCTTTGCTTGGCGGTTATCTGGCTTTTTACATGGGATTCGTGTATAGTGTATCCTTACAATTAGTAAGTTTCACAGATGTCCTGAGTGTGTATAATCTGAATGTTTGAAAGAGTCTCTTTCCCTATTACACGTTGAATGGTCTGTGGTGTAGATTGCTCTTAGCAGCTATATAGCTATGCTGTTTTACCTCAACAGTAAAACAGTCTTTTTACGAGGAATCTATTAACCTGAGTGTGGAGCATCGCTGAAGTAGTTTGAGCGTTTGTGGAGATGCATTTGAACAAATGAATGAATGTGTGCATGCAGCAATCACCTAAAACAGGCATGCAAGAATGCACAGCACTTGGTAGAGGTATTATTTTGATAATGATCTGTAAGTTTGGCTAAAAGCTGAACCTGATAATATGAATGATTTAGTAGAGCTTTCGCTTGTTGAAAGGTACATCTATTTTGTGCTGATCCTTGATCGGATATGCCTATGTAACAATGTCCTAGTGGGATGGAATTACACTATACACCAAAACTTTTTTTATATAGATACATATATCATATGTCAAACAACAACCCCTCACTACGTGCAACGGTTTGAACAGTGGGATATTTTCCGTAGCGTGGTCTTTAGGAAAGATCAAAGGATTGCATGCAATACGAAATTCTGAAGCGTTGTTTTTCTGGAGACGAAAGATTATCAATATACAACAGCATATTTTTGTTAAATGCCGGTGTCCTATTTATAATTTTCGCCGTATATGTACACATGCGGATTTCAGTCATGTTAAATTGAATATATTTTTGTGAATGCACGTTTCGAACTTACAAGTCTTGCGAAAGTAAAGGGTCAAAAGGGTGCCCAAGTAAATTGATAGGGCATCGATAGATAGAAGCTTGTGGTGTGGCCGTGTTGTGACAGTCTCACGTCAATAAACCCTACATATACGCGGAATGGGGATATGTGAGAATCATGAATTACGACAGGCGTTCCAGATAACTCGCTAAATATTTTTGAATGTGTTCAGAGTAAATGGTCCAATAGTCAGGTTTTCCCTGCCATTATGTTGCGTCCTTGTGTCCTAATGTCCTAACCTCCTAGCGCATCTTTTTAGGCGAAGCTACTCTGAAAATGCAAAACGATTTGTAGATCTGATTGGAATTTAAAAAACAAATGCATATTCGTAGCATTACGAGATGCGATTTAAGATTTGCCCAGGTTATCTAATCAAAATATGCATGCAAACATGGATTAAGCAAGATCGTCGGTACGTCAGTAGCCATATCGCAATTTTCATTCAGTTTAGTTTCTACACGTGATCTCTACGGAAAACTACTGGCATAACATAAGTTGAAAAATATCATTACCCTAAATCAGATGTTTGGTACAGTAATGCTACTATTTAATTGTTTAAATCCGGCTTAAATTATGCTAACTGAACTTTAATTGATTGTCCCAATTGGAGTACTGCAGAAACACGAGGGGAAACCCAAAATCTGCGTGATTCATGATTAAGTGTATAACATTATTAATATAGTACATGCGAGCAATTTAACTAAATATATCATGATTTTGGCAACCTTGAACTTTTAAGTGGCATATCATTTCATGAAATAATTATAATTTTCAACAACACTTCAATAAATTTTCTCCTATTAATGTAAATTGTACATTCATTGTAATGCTGCCGCTATTGTCATGTATGTGGCATTAAACCGGATCCAATGGGGACTTTTATAAAATGAAATTCCAGTTTGAATAGGTTTTACTGATTTACGATGTACAAAATAGTATCCAGTGTCAAATGACGGAATGCTTTGTTGTAATCAAATGTTACAAACATGCTTTAAAAACAGTCACACATCTGTGCTTCCCACGGAGGAATGTTTGGCTTTTGATATATGAATGCATGTTTTAAAGCGACTACGAGTCCAGACATCGAATCATTAAACAGGCTTATTGCTCTTTGCCACTGATTATATAAATTCGGTTGTACATCTGTTCTGTTCCTGTGAAATACGAAACCGAAGCCTTTTGTACTCGTTGTTATACCTTGGAAAGTGTAAATTTTACTCTGAAATACAAATCATCGCTTTGTTCGAATATACATGCACATAAACATGCAGTATTGATTTTTGTAAATGCGTTAACAAAACAAATATGCAGATACGCGTGTTTTATATTGAAAACTTTTCAGTTTACAGACAGTTGAAAATCCCTAATGTACACCCGCCGGTTTATGTAAGTTTTAGAGTTTCCAGATCAATTGAACCAATCTGTGAGTTTCACAGAATAATCGTGAAAGATTATCGAAATCCGTCCAAAATTTTCATTAGAATATTCCAACAATAGTTATCGACAAGTATCGATCAATACTATCAATTACAGTTGGATGGTAATGTGATTCAGATGTAGATGGGAAGACGACACAAAAATACGCTGTGCTGTTTATTGTCAAAGACTTCGTTTAACGAACAAATTATATAGTTTTAGCTGACTGTTGTGAAATATAGTTTGAATACGTCTTGATTTTATCGCGAGTCATTTGGTGTTACTCATTGAAATCATACATTATGTATACTATTGACTGTCCTAATATGCCTTATCTTATGCTCCGCCATGAAGTTCTGAACTCTATACATGTTTGCCACCAGGAGTACGTCAACCAATAAGTTTTCATGGGCGGGGATCTGTTGCATGCAATTAGTTCTAAGACGGTTTCTGTTGTATGTAACGCTTCAAACTGCACTGTGAGAGTTAGAAATGGAAAAACAACTTGTGTGCACTTTATCCAGTGCATTAAAAATGTCAACGTGTGTTTGTTTCTGCTAATATCAATGCCTCCTGTAATTTAATCTGAAAGCTCTAATGGGGTACAAGAGGTATATGGATGAGTTCAAATTGATGACCTTTTCTGAAGTTCATATTACACACGTAGCTCTGAACGTGAAAGCTTCCGTACTCGTTGGAAGTGTCTTTAAAAATAACACAGTTTAAGTAGAAATGGGAAATGAACGCCACCAAACGCGTGCCACATGTACAGTGTATGGCGACAACTGTCTCGGGGCAATGTGGACATGGACAAATCAGAAGTGATTGTCTAATCAGTGTTGGTCATGCGACTATGGAATCTCATCAGAGAAGTTTTGGGCTTATTAAGGATTAGCTTAAGTGTTTTATCTCACGGGAAGAAGAACCCTCCCACTGAAACTCATGTTGAATTATCTCTTGGAACCAGTAAAGTGTCTCGGATTGCGTCAGTTTACCACGCCTGCTTTCTGCTAAGCTGCTGCATATTGGCGATAGTAGTTGATATCTACGAGGTGGCGAAAGTTCGTCATCTCGTCGTATAGTGGAATACATGCAAGAAGAGCTGGTTTAATACTCTATTTATTAATTAATGACAAGCCAGTACTAAACCTCGACCGAAACGAGTATCATTTAGAAGTATACACATGTAAATGTCAACAACTAAGCTCAATAGTTTGGACCATATTTTTATTATTGTTGGACATATATTTATATATACATTGAGCCTCAATAATATACAGCTCTCTAATCAGTATGAAAGATTTGGTTCCCCATCGGTCTCAGTAGTTCTCTTTATGATGGTGACTTTATAAAAACAACACACATAAGTTGATGAGAAGCTGGCCCTTATTAAAAATACTGAGTGAAGAATAAACTGGGATAAAACATTTAGGGATTAAAGCAGTATATGACGCGTGAACCGGTTTAAATGCGCGTCAACTCGTTTGTCAAAGCCGAAGCCAGAAACGTATGTTATACATAGTTCACTTACGATATCTGATTCACACGAATAACTTACTCATCTCCGACACATCTCTGAGAACACTTACTTTGGATCAAACTCCAAACTGCATTTATTTGTAACTAATCAATACGTTTAATTTCTATTACATGAAATTAAGTACGATGAACTAAGCTAAACAGCATTTTCAGCTTCATTGTGTCTCTTATGTCAGACGCCAGAGACAGCTCCAGTGAAAAGCATATTATGATGGGCGGATATGTCGCGTATGATGTATGTATTTAGCTTGTGTTAATTTGGAAAAACACAAGTGCGAACGCGGAGATTTAAGAAAAGAGATGAAAGCCTCCAGCGGGTCCTGTCATCCGGTGTTATATATTTTTGTAGATGGATAGGCAGACAACCCATATATTTAGATATACATATACCTATATGATGATATACTTCCTCAAAAATTCATGATCGGTAAAATTGGCCATATCTTCTTGCTTTTTAACTGCACGATGTGCCTGAATGATTTCATGTAAAAAAATAAAGCTACCTGCTCAATGACTCGACTTATTCACAAATAACCTCTTACAAATGGGTTGTTTTTATTAATATAATTGCTATTTATGGCAGTCAAATGGAACCGGTGTTGACTGGACTTTTCCAGAATATCCAGATATGAATGGAAATGTCGGCCACCGTATTTAAGTATTTAATGATCTCACCCAGACTCGCTTGAAAGTCAAAGGAACCACAAGTGGTCAACTAGTAATTTATTCATCAGATCATGTCACGTACACTTCATAAGAAACAGTAGATATGCAGCATCGAACCCTGTTTTCATAATGGATTGTATCAATGTAATTAAACTACGTTAATTTAAGCACATATGTATATGGTTGTCCTGTTCCACTTATAGTGTGTCTTCCTCAAAAATCGTTCATAACCAATCTTACTATATCGTATTTTCCTGTTATTGTCCTTCGGATTGCAGATTTTGTAGCTTCATCGAATTGCTAATGAATGCGAATAGTACCTTATGTACTTATCCGACTTATTAGTGATTTAGATTCCTATTCATAACACACTACTTTACCATGCCGGTAGGATCAAAAGTAGAGTAAACCTCTGGAATAAGCTATAAGTAGTCTTGCTTGCGTAAAAAATTTCTAATAATATCCTAACTTAATGAACACGTCGTAATAGGATTCTGCGAACATGTTTTCTAATGTATGTATGCTTTTAACGTTTCAGATTGTTGCCCGCAGGCACGACCTCAAACTTATCGTGACATCAGCTACAATGGATGCAAACAAATTTACCACGTTCTTTGGAAATGTACCGTCATTTACAATACCTGGAAGAACGTTTCCAGTAGAGTTATTTTTCTCTAAAAACTCGGTGGAAGATTACGTTGATGCGGCTGTGAAGCAAGCTCTACAGATTCATCTTCATCCCAATCCAGGTATGTAAGAGAATAGAACTTCACTTAATGAACTGGAATCCACCGCGATGTGGTGTCGGTAGCAGGTACATGTAACAAACTTGCAGGATCACTTTTGGCTTTGATCTGAGTAGGCACATAACCGGTTGGATGCTACATGCAAATGCTTCTCTCTTTATCTATAAGGCGCGTCACAGGTTTTCTCATTATTTTAGTAGTAGCTCCATATTTTTGACGAAGTTAGCTCGAAATTAGACGAACTATGTGGAATAAAGCCTATAACCATAACCGTTTGCTAAAGCACCTATCTATATAATATATGTTTTGGGTATCAGTGTGTGCGTAAAATAAAAGCTATTATGTAACTTCCTTCACGCTTTGACATTTCAAAGAAATCCTCGTTCCATGTGCAGTGCGGAATGATGTCTGGGACGCGCAATTGAATTCATCATTCGTCGTAAATCGTGTATTATATTTTATGAATATATGCCGACTATGGGCGTAAAATAGTATGATTGTGTGAGTATGATTGCCTCTACATCCACCAAGAATTCATTCGCATATTTGTGAGTAAGACGCAGGCTTTGGTGTATTCGTCTAGAAGTTTTTCGGGAAAAGTTACTGACCTCGTAATTGCGTGACATTTGTTCATTTTCTTGCTCGCGATAAATATAAGCGTTTAGCTTGCCGAGGATTAAACGGCTGCGATTGCGACGACACTGTATAACATGCACGCATACATTTATACTTACAAATATAGATACATTTAGTTTTGTTTTATGGAAAGATATCGTGACAGCAGCACACATCACTCATGCACCGCTTCTATTATATTTCTTGTGCGATTAATTGATGGAAATGAAGATGTTAGTTATGAGAATTAATGTCAATATTTTGTATTTAGGAGATATTTTGGTGTTCATGCCGGGTCAAGAAGACATTGAAGTGACATGTGAAGTTCTAACCGAGAGGCTTGGACAACTAGATGAAGCCCCACCGCTTGCCATTTTACCTATATATTCACAACTCCCATCCGATTTGCAAGCCAAAATCTTCCAAAGGGCTCCCGATGGGATAAGAAAGTGCGTTGTTGCCACCAATATTGCTGAGACATCTTTAACAGGTACGATAAGTTTGCAGATATGAGCAGAAAAAGATACATTTCTTATTTCACTAGACAGAATTTATTATGTATGCATTCCAAAAAGTAATATAGATCACATTAGCCCTTAATAAAACATTACTTTTTCATGATTTCAGTTGATGGCATAATGTTCGTGGTGGATTCTGGGTACTGTAAACTGAAAGTTTATAACCCAAGGATTGGTATGGATGCGCTGCAGATTTATCCAATAAGTCAGGCTAATGCCAACCAGCGATCTGGTCGTGCAGGACGAACTGGCCCTGGTTCATGTTTTCGGTAAATACGCTTGTGATATTCAATTGTTTATTACAATATCCTTAAGGAACTCTGTATGTTATTTTAAAGTATATGAAACTGTTATATGTATATGTTCCTCATTTTAACTTTTTGGCATTGTTTTTCCTGTGTGCTAGGCTTTACACTGAGAGGCAATACAAAGATGAGCTTCTTGTCACTACCGTTCCTGAGATTCAACGGACTAACCTGTCAAACGTTGTACTTCTACTAAAGTCACTTGGTGTTCAAGACCTGCTCCAGTTCCATTTTATGGATCCGCCTCCTCAAGTAAGCAGCGGCGATAAAGTTCAACCCTACTATAATTCACCCATTTATGAAATGATTAAGTTTACATGCAATTTAACAAATGCTTGTAGGATAACATGTTGAACTCAATGTACCAATTGTGGACTCTGGGAGCTTTGGATAATACAGGAAGATTGACAGATCTCGGCAGGGCAATGGTCGAATTCCCCTTAGACCCTGCACTTTCCAAAATGTTGATAGCATCCGTTGATATGGGATGTTCCGCAGACATTCTAATAATAGTCTCTATGTTATCAGTACCTGCTATATTTTACCGACCGAAAGGACGAGAAGAGGATGCAGACGCTGTCAGAGAAAAGTTTCAGGTTCCCGAGTCAGACCATCTCACATATCTAAATGTGTATAACCAATGGAAGACAAATAAGTGAGTAAATGATACATATAAACGATGATTAATGTAGCTTCGTCAAAGTTTGAAAAAGTTTGTTGCAATTACTCACTCATTGTTCTTTTTGATATGCAGTTATTCATCTACTTGGTGTGACCAGCATTTTATTCATGTGAAGGCCATGCGGAAAGTACGAGAGGTGCGAAGTCAGCTTAAAGATATCATGGATTCACAGAAAATGAAAATTGTCTCTTCTGGCACCGACTGGGATGTGATTAGAAAATGTATTTGCTCAGCTTACTTTCACCAAGCAGCTCGGTTGAAAGGAATAGGAGAGTATGTCAACAGCCGGACTGGAATGCCATGCCATTTACATCCAAC
Organism: Heteromurus nitidus; assembly: GCA_034687055.1. Lineage (NCBI taxonomy): Eukaryota > Metazoa > Arthropoda > Collembola > Entomobryomorpha > Entomobryidae > Heteromurus > Heteromurus nitidus. The sequence continues at coordinate 34,843 of JAQFZW010000217.1, read as the reverse complement.
GTCGGCGTTGTTCGGGATGGGCTACACACCCGACTACGTTGTGTACCATGAACTGATTATGACTCATAAGGTAGGGATTACTCTTTTAACATAAATCTTTATTTTCGTTGATTTATTTATACATATGCACGACAACAAAAATAGAATGGTCAACATAGTGCTTCATAACAAAGTTGTCTCCGTAATCTTATCTAAATCTTAATCCCAATTGTAAAGACACAAAAGTCCTTCAGAGTTCGCTTATGATGGCACGCAGTCTTGATCTAGCCTATTATCCAGTTCTTGGTTTGGTGGAACATATAGTTCTTCGCATTGCATACAACTCATTGACACGTTCTAATAAATTTTGAAAATGAAGTTGTATCCGTTCGGTGCATATTTTACCAATTAGCGGTAATTCATGACAACTCTCTATATGACCGATAATTGGGAGAGAACACGACTTTGCAAGGTTGTAAAAAATGAATGTTTGCCATCATGAATTCGTCTATGTTCGTAGTCTCGGTCATTACGGAGTCCGGACCACCTTTCCAGGCACCTTTCTGCTGTATCCACTTTATCCTTGTAATCATTTCGTTTTATGAAATACTCAACCAATGAACAATAATCATATTTCAGGTTCAAACATTCGTGACTGAGTCACGGTGACTCAGCCCCGATAACCACTTTTATGTGTCAAATCTCCTTCCATTTAAAAGACACATGTTTTAATTTTGTAAAATTCAAATACTAATAAAGGCCATGCGTGAATATCCTTTAAGTTTCTCACATGTTTTCTTGTCTCAAATCGACCTCTTAGTGTCAACTAGTTATTGTTTGGTTGGAGTGGAACTTGGGACCATGTAGGCATGTGCATATGAATACGTACATAAACAAGCAAATATCTAATCTCAAAGTCATCCTTGGGTCTAACATTGCTACCCTAATCAAGTTACTCTGAAAGTTTAGATAAGCACATTTTTATCAGCTATTGAGATACAAGTACAAATAATCTTTAGAAGTGAGAGGACAATAAGGTCATCCTATTCATCTAGTTTTTACAGTAGAACCCTTGAAATTTATTCACTTGAATTTATTGTCTATCTGCAGGAATACATGCAATGTGTCACAGCGGTTGATGGCCACTGGTTGGCAGAACTTGGACCCATGTTTTTCTCTGTGAAAGAAACTGGTCGCTCGCGAATGGACAAGAAACGTGAAGCTATAGAACATCAGCGTGACATGGACACAGAAATGAAGCAAGCCGAGGAAGAAATGAAAGCGGAGAGGGAACGCGAATTACTATTGGAAAAACAAAAAGCGAAAAAGTTTGATATCGTTACTCCAGGTAGAATGGAACCAAATACACCAAGGAGAATGCCATCAAGATTTGGTCTGTAGTTACAAAAGTGAATGGTTTAATTTTTTAAACGCGCTTTTCGGTCAGATTTTCAACCTAGATACTTCGTGATATTGTTTGTAAAACGAGTAACAATAAACACTATATATCTATTTTATTTTTTGCAAATTGTGATTTTGCATGTTCTCCTAATTATTCAAACGAAATATCTTGTTGAGACATCAATGGCAAAAAGTCACATGCGATCATCGTACGTGGCACCTCTTGTGTCACAGGCTAACGTTTGTAAGTTCATCAACCGCTTGGGGATTTTTGTCATGAGTCAACAAATAATTAACAGGCATAGACCCAATGGTTCACCTGTCCAACAATGTAGATTATACACATGCCTGCCACTAACAAAAATCGTCAAAGTATAGAAATCATAATTGGGTGCAATACAAGAATGATACAGGATACGAAAACTCATAAAAAATATATAACACTTAATATATAATATTGAGAAGCATATTATATCAGTAATATCAGTATTATAACCTCACAACACACACCGCCTCTCCTGGGAACCTTTTACGCACTATTACATGCTCTAACCAAAGAAGCCAAGTGTTGGTACATCGGACTAATTTGATGAGTCTTGAGATCTTCACTTGTTTTGCAAACAACACTTCTCCAACCTACCTGTTGCGTATATGTGGATATTTAGTTCGGGGGAGTATGAATGAGTTGCGTTGAACACTTCTCTACAGGTAAGTTATATTTATTAGCAGTGCTGTTGTAAAAAAACTAATATTTGACTGGTTGGTGTGAGTCCGTGGACTTCGTGAACGATGACATTGCTTGGTTCACATATATAGTTTAATGCTATCGATTACTCATTATTAATACCAATGTCTACGTGTCACGCAGTGTGCAGGGACTGAATTGGTGGGAGTGGGAATTCGTTCGCATCGTCAAGTTATCGTGTCAAGTCTATCTATTTTAGTACACGGTTGAATAATATGCACCCATTGTTCAAATTAGGTTGGCTTGTGACGAGATGGTCATCGTGTTACACTAAATTCCAAACAAAGTAATTCTACTTATATTGTCATCAGTAGCGTATATCTAGCTACAATAGGACAATCTAAAGTTCAATGCAAGGTTAGGTTTACATGAAAAATAAGGTTATTTTTCCCTGCATTTTTATGTACTCTCAGCTTTAACAATGCTTGCAGATTACAACAGATCCTACGAAAATCATGCCAAAAGGTTGTGTGGGAATTGAAGAGGTTTTCTTCGTTTTTAATTCAAAGCTGCATTGCCACTGCATGCACCTTTCCCAAATGATCGTGCTGGCAAAGTTCGACAAATTTGAAGAGATATAAATAATATGTATAGCTGTCTACATGGTTTTAGCATATCTTTACGAAAGTGAGTTGATGCAGAAGGTAAGAATGATACGAAACTGCTCCGAGAGATTTAGACTGCATCAGCGAAGCGCGTGTGCATTATTACATGTTTGTAGAAAGCACGAGGTTTAACAGAGATTAATGAAGGAGAGGTACATATGCTTAATTTTTAATTAAGTGCAAGTTAGTTTGCCCACATGAATGAACGTATTCGTAGTACACCCATAAAGTGATCGCTACTCGTCACCAAGAAAATTCACTTGTAACTTTGTCCCATGTCTCGCATATCACGAGAACATCAAAAAAGTGTCTTCTAATACAATACAGATAACTCAAGCTTTGTATTAATGAATTATGCGTGTACTTTTGATGAACGAGATTAATTAGACGATAATGCCGAAACTTTTTTTAAAAATAATAGTGCACAACCAGTAATTATACTCGTACCGATAGTTTTACAGCATATTTTATGTGGACTTTCATTTCAAGAAAACTCATTAGATCAAATACAGCAAACCTGATTATGGGGATAAACTTAATAATCACAAGATCTAATTTGTTAAAGTTAAAAAATCTTGTGACAAATTTGCATATTATGAGCTTCTGATGATTGTTAGCAGTCAATTTGATTATCTAACTTTGGTACGACAAATAACTCATCGTCACAATTACCTATCACCAATCACTCCTTGCATTCACTTTCTGCTTTTTTGTCTCTCACGAACTTTGTTTATCCAACTTCATAACTAATTAGCAGTAGTTTTTAGGAATTCAATAAGGGATTAGTAAAAGGCGAACACGATTGCTATACTAACTCCGTCTCTCCTTGCAACAAGTCCAAGACATTCTGGGGTGAAATGATCCGATACTTCGGACTTTAAACAAAGGAAGGGGGTAGGAAGGGGTCGTCATTTTTGACATGAAAGATGAAGCATATAAGTATGGCCGATCTTTTACATTTACATTTTACATCGGGCATCAGGACCAATGTGATTAAATCGAAGTACATATAATTGATTACACTAGCATACAAGCCGGGTTTTCCGGAAAGTGAAAGTAACCAAATCAATTATAATTATGACAAAAGTTTCATAAGTTTTTAAGTTAGGTTTAATGAAAGGTAAGTCGCATGCACTCCTCCGCCATTTGGGTAGTGAAAGTGAATATAGAAACCTGATTTCAAATCTAGATTACAAGACATTTATAAATACAGACCTAATCATCGATACCTATGCCGTACATGCTTGTATCAGAGTTGACATGTGCATCTTAAAGCACTATTTATCTTGATGGTTAGGTATTCTAAACGGCAGAAAATCAGTGAATTGATCCAAGTGACAAAACAGAAAGGTGTTGACAATGAATGCGAATTTGACTCATTTGACTGTTACAATTTCTCCAATGTTCTTTGATACCTACCAACGACATCGTAAACACACACAGCACCGATCAAGGACAATGAAGTTCACTGATTACTGATAAAGCTACTGTGTTCGCATAAACTATAAAGCGTCCATCCGAACTCCCCATGACTTAAAACACCGTGGAGTCTTGAGTATCATCTCACGCCATTATAGATTATGTAATCTATAATTCAATGGAAAGGTTATTATTGACAAATCGTTTCGCTCGGTATTTCATAACATCAGGTGCGAATTACTTCTCGAAGAGGAGTTACCAGCAGATATATTGCTACTCAAAGTGCTCATTAGAGCACACAAGCTAGCGCCATACTCGGACTTCGGTACGTCATCCATCATCGTGATATATAATTTTATGTGTTGTGTCTATCTAAAGTGAATTTTAGTATATATTACATCGCTGCATTCACATAGTGTAAACGCGCACATGGCGAAGCCAGGCGTTCGAAACTCAGACTTAGGGTGGGATTGGGTGGTGGGTGTGGACGGATGGGATGATTAATGCCATTAATATCAAATATCAATACAAATAATAACTTGCGTCGCGAGCCAGTGTGCAAACTAACGTAAGAATGATTATACAACGACCACCATTATATATATTAGTACTCATAAGCCCCTATTGAAGATGATCCAACAATGTACAGCATTTGCAATTTGCATGACTAAAGTGGTTACCCCTTGTTGGCCAACGGCAAAACCAGAACATGCCATGCTATTGTTACGCTTCTGTTTTAAAGGGGTACTTAACTCCTGCTGTCGTTAGATTGTCTACGCTATGGAATATTATAATACTTGCAACAATAGTAAGGCTCATCATCGCTTATCCTCACACGTAGCTTAATTGCGGGGCGGGCTTGTGGAAAGGATTACGTGATAAGTATAAAGCGCGTGCACTGCTTTTACTCGCTGAGAGGAGGACTTATAACTCTGCAGTTTTAAAGGTGGGTTTCATGACAAAACTCTGCATTTAGTGAGCACCACAATATATTAAGGTCCTGATTTCTGTGCAATAGTTCACGTGTATTAACGCGTAAAATTGCGAATATAGCAGCAAGAAAGGGTATATTACCGGCCACAGTTACCAATATAAATAGCATTACATTATTACAGTCGTATTTCTATAACTGCTAGCTGAGTGATTCAATGCTCTTCAGTCACAAAGAAAGTCTCATCATAATCGTGCTTTATAGTCAGAACATCCGCCGTATAAAAGGCGACGTTCCCACTGATGATTGCCTGTAGTCTCACTTTCGATTTCGTAGGGAAGGTGCACGATCCTCATTTTTTTGCAGGTCAGATTGAACTCAAACCCAATGTGTTAAATAATTCCTTTAAATCCAAGCAAGTTAGTTACATGCAAAACTTGGATAATTGACATGAGCTCTCGCTAATACTGTTTCATTGTGGGAATCATTTGTAACTGTGAAGAAATTTTTACGCAGTTTACCTGAACGTGTTCTTTTCTGCTATTAATTGGATAAAACGCTGTTGTAACATGTATCAAATGAAGGTGGCCAATTAAAAAGTGACTATGTGGAATTGTCATCAAGTTTGCAAAGTGCATACCTTACAGTCTCCGTCAAGTGTTCCAGTAATTACCCTTTACTGTGGTTAATTTGTGATCAAAATTGGAGTATAATTGGAAAAGCAGTACGAAATTATCGGAGACTCGTGTCGGCATCTTTGTTGCAAATTTAAGGTCTCTCTTATGAGGCAAAATGGGTGTCGGCAGGGGGTGGAAGATCACATATAGCGTGAGGAATCGTGCCATTTGGATATTTGTTGGATTTTTACTTATTCAAGGTAACCAAAAACTGATTTCTCCCTGGATTAAATCATTTCTTGTCCTCTGATTTATTGCTGGAAAATTACTGATTCAATGTTGCATATGAAAATAGCCAATCTATATAGTATATAATTCATTCACCATTTTTACTATTAATAGCTGTTGGTTATCTGATAAAAGACATTCAGTTGCAAGATGATTCATTTACAAACGTATGAAAGGGTTCAATTCAAGTGTTTAATTTTTTACTCAATTTGCATGTAATATACACTTTTGGAGATTCATTAGGGAAACACTCAAATAAAGCTTGTTTCATTACTGTCCAACCATGTCCCATAAAGTCAAAAGTTTTCCACCTTTGATAGTGTGACTTCAATGCACGACGCTAAGCACAGGAGCCAGTCCAAGGTTAGCTGATATCAACTTTAAAAAGTTCATGAGAATCACATGTAATGATTAATGAGCTGAACTTCTTTACAAACATTTTCGTGGGATTGGCTATCTATGCCCACAGTCACAACTCTTAACCCAAGATAATACATATTTCTCTGGCACTGATAAACTTAAACTGTCGCTTGTTGTTCTTAGTATGAAAGTGACCTTTAAATCAATTTATCGATGACATGCACGTAGACACAGTTAGCAGATAAGGTGGAGGACCTCAACATTTATTCCAAATTAGCCAACATCCATCTATAGACCGTGAATTTAACACAACTACGGCTGCAATAAAATGTTATGAAGGATATGCATAAAAAAATTTTGTATCTGCTCATGAGACGGTTCAAACGCATACTTACAAGAACTCTTGCTTGTTTGAGTATGTAATTAATGATAACTCCGAATTAGACAAAAGTTAAATGACTACGACACGGTTTTGGCCAATGAAAATCCCTTAAATGTGGTATTGACTTTGCAATCAAATGAATTCTTACATTTTAAACATGGCTATTAATTAGATAGGGCCAGGCACGCGTGAGAGTTCTAAGCTTGAAGTCTATTTTGATCTCGGAAATACATATTTATGATACAAATCCATGTTTTAGCAATACATCACCTGGTGCATTGAGCCAAATTATAACAAGAATATTGTCCATGCATTCATGAAGTAACATTTTTCCATTCAAAATTTATGGACAAGCTTATGAAAAGCAACGTCAATCTCCTAAAGTTATCAACAATTAAATGTGCAAGTTCGAAAATGTAAACGTGCTAGGTTTTGTAATTCTTCATTTTACTGATTTGTGATTTTAGCATAACATTTGTGATCGCTATACAGTAGACATCTAAGGTTTTTAGACTCTATAATACTTCGTGTGAATAATCAGTCAAAAATTTATATTAATGAGTGGGAAGTTGTGAGCAAAATTCTAACTCGAAAATGAAAACAATTAAGCAATTTATGGCGCATTTGAATATTTTCGAGAAACAATTAGAACCACATTGTGAGTAAAAGAGTTTCATTTTTCACTGTACATATGCTCTTGAAGGATACCGACACAATTTGTCACCATTATGTCAGAAGCTAGCGGCTGCGGCTCCCATATTGATTCGATTAACTGAATTTGCTATATATATGCTGCATTCATCGTCTCTTTTATGTAATAAGCAAAAGAATCAAATAAGTCTATTTTTATGATGATTACATAAAACAACTTATCAAATGTAGTATAAAAAGGAAGGATAAAAAAGACTGAGCTGAAAATGACAATTTGTCATTCGATGCAAGCGAGTATTACTGAAACATGCATGCGATATATTTTATGCGATGCATCGCAGAAAGGTATTTTTCTCAGTTGCGCTTCTTCCCTGTGTGATAAAATGAAGCTGTTATCGCGTCATCTATGTGTATCAGGGTTGTCCTCGCGTTCTTTGTTTCCGGCTACGTCCCTTTTACTTTTTGCATTGTTCAAGAGTTAAAAAGTAAGACAGATCGAACTGAGGTAAGCTTTGTCGCAGCTTATCATTCCTCTGTGCCGTCCTCATGTTACATATTATATATCTGCTTCAAGTCAAGTAAGGATACATAACAATGAGACTTAAACGACAATGATCAACTTATATAAGCTGGCATAGGTAGAATAAAGCCTAGTTTTAATCAAAGTGGGTTATTTTTTTATGATCTGTTGTGGTGCATTTTCATTATACCTGTTATCAAGCATCAAGTGAACAAATTGTACATATTTCCGACTGCATACATATATGCACATTTACCTGCAATCGATCGAATTTTTCTTAAAAATTGCATATTGTGGACACCAATGAAAGCTACAAAATTCGCCTATTATTATTATCTGGAGCATCAAGATGACAGCACAGCATCTTTTACTATGCGATTGTGCAATGTAGTCCCAGTGGAATTATATGAGGAAAACGAAAGTATATATGTGCTTATTACGGTTAACAGCTTGAAATATAATTTTTACTTAGATTCTCTTGAACCTAAAACGGATATCCGAAACTAATCTTTCATCTCGCGTGCTTCTTCGAACGGGACGTCTCGAATTTTGTTAGCGTTCCTCGCGTCTTCATCACGAAAACAACATTCACGCTTGTTAATGTTTTACATAAGGAAAGAAATTGTTTTTTTTGCTTTATTCGACTTTGTGAGACAGTCCATGTTTAGCGATAAATGTCAATGAAATATTAAGAGAAAACTGCCATCTAGTTTTGACTTGAATGGAACATTATAGATGTATAATTTTCTCAGCCATGGATTGACCTTTCATCCTATCAGGTCATCAATATGCGACTCCTCTCCTCAACAACAAAGCTCACTCGTTCTTGTAATCTACTTGTGCATACAAGTTCTACAGACAGGGACAATCATTCCAATATTTGACAATGCAAAAAATGAAATTGTAAATTACTTTTACCAGTAATTCATTATGGTGTATATAAAATACCAATGTGAAATGTAGTCCTTCTGCCGTTCATACGGTGCTTACAACTCACAACTGGCGACACAAAACTCACGTTATTATTATGTCATTGCAATGCTGACAACGTCAAGACTTCATAAGTAGCCTAGAAAATTTTTACTAACATGTGTATCAAATATTTAGGTTCAAATTTTGGTCTCAAGGCTTCTTATATCAATTTTCAGAGGAAGGGCCAGAACAAGGCAAGGCTAAAGATTTCGATACAATTTTCGAAATAACATTAAGCGTTAAACTCAGTTAATTGGAAAACGAAACTCGTTTGAATTTTATGCTCGACTTCTCACCGGGTGAAGTTTGCATGTTACACATCGCATTACACTTCAAACATGCCCTTACTCGAGGAGACTTTGTGAGTTTACTTTCTGCTAAATTGATAAAAACGAGTCTAAAGCGCACCAAATTCAACTCAAACTACCTCGTCATATTACAAGGCATATGTATAGAACGTATTTCGAAGCATACATCTGCTCATCACATGTACATTTCATTGTGATACCCGTGACAATGTTACAAAACTTACTAAATGCTGTCATTTTCCTGATTTTTCGTAGTTTACAAAATTTCCTTTGTCAAAGAGGTTTTTTCATAGTAGAGAAAAATGGCACACGCGTTAAAGCTTATTATTATGTGTCCACTTGCACATCGCGTCAAATGCATTTGTAAAACGTACACATGTAATTGACCAAAGAAGTTCACATTACCTGCGTAAAGCGTTAGAAATTGGTGATTGCATAACCGGATACATTTACGACAAAAATTGCCGACATGAACAGATTTTTGTAAGAAAACCGTTTGGTAGTCTTTTCCTAAAAATGTATATGGGATTTTTTCGTGAGAGCAGCACATTTTTCGCAGCTTAGCTCGATTATTTGGACAGTGTTCGTGTTCTTCAGTCTGAGGTCGCTACCATACTTAGTGAAACAAGTCCTTTACTACATGATTTGCTCATACGTGGAAAATTTTCATAACGCTTCGTAATGAAATCGAAAGACCACATGTAATCACTTACTGAATGAGGCGTCACATAAACCACTGACCCGTAACCTATAGGTTGGAAACATCCATGAGCAATAATTTAATTATGATGCAAATGTAACGTTAACATTATAAAAATTCGTTCAACTTTACCAGAATTCCACAGCATTAACATGCATCATTTTATGTAATAAACGAGATGATCCTATACATATGTATAGAGACCTTTAATAGGAAAGAGATTTAAATGTTTTACTGAATTATTTTATTTCATTGTGGTCTACAGGAACGTTAGGAGACACAACCAATGCAACAGAATCGGAGGCAACAGAGCTTGACTCGGATGTTGAAGTCGTCTCTCTTGTAAAAAAGGATAAACGACAGGCACAGAGAGGTTACACCGATGTGCCACTGGATCAAGGACCATTTGATGAGCTCATTGCTTCATCCCCTGCCCCAATAGCGTTTGAAAACGACTTGCCAACATTCGTGGACAGTCTCAGTGATCTCGCTGACTCACCCCAACCGGATTATTCAAATAAGTTCTCGGGTTTTATACCAACCTCTCAGATTGGTAAAACTGGAAATGCTGCAAAAGTTAACTTGGCAAATAATCCTCCCAGATCACCAAGTACTACCCCGTGGCCATCGCCATCTCCATCAACACAGCGAAGTGCTGTAATAACAAACAACAATCTAGGACCCTTACCACTTGCCCTAGCAAATGTTTCTCGACCACAGAGTTTCTTTGCTCAAAAGCAATTTTCTGTCGCTCTGAATAACGGAGTGCCATATGGACCAATCGGTGGAGCTAGTGGTCTTAGTGGACCAGGAATAACACCAACTGGTCCTCTGAGCGATAGTTTAGCTTTGCCGGATAACACAGCTGCCGAAGCAATAAGTAAGTTACCTGACTAGGATTAAATCATACCTACGCAATGATGGCTAGGGTCTTATGTTCCCCACCCATGCTAGGTTCCCTCACATTTTTGTTAGTACTTCATTAAAGGCATAGTATTAACAAGTTTATGAAGTAGTCACGTAATAGAAAAGTAGCCCCAATTCCACAAAAATCTCAGTTTGAAAAACTTTTTTTTTGTTTCCGTTCATATCGCTTACTATAGTCAAAAGGAAGGGGAAATTAACACTGGTCTACCGTGATGATTACACAGTCCAATTTTTCACAAAACATGGTTTGGGAGCTCATCTTCGAGCCGTATACAGAATATCTCCTGAACTTACTTCTACATTAACGATACGGTGTTAGTATACATTTGGTACGATTTATAAACTTCGAGTGGATCCTCCACGATTTTACAACGAAAGAGAATACATGTTAATGCATGAGAAAACTTGCGAAGGAAACCCCCATATTATGCTTTATCTTTTGCAATTTTATTGACATGGTTGGCCGTAATTTATTGCTTTAAACAAACGCATGTTGCGAAATATGAAAAATAATAAGTCACTCCGTCGTTGAATCATCAACAATGACGTGGGACATAATATTTATAAACATATTACATTACTTTAGCAAGTAATTTTCCAAGGCTAGTAAACGTTCCTAAACAAAGACTTATCATGCATGGCGAAGCCGTGTTCATTTGCGAAGTGTCATACCTACTTCTTTTAAAAGGGTCCGTTTTAATCGTGCAAACTTAGTTGGAGTACAACGATCTCCCTCAACTCACACCCTAAGTTTTGATTCTGCTAACCTCCCGTAACAGTTCAAATTAAAAGTACAACAAAATCGACAGTACTTTTCGAACCAAGTTGAGTGATTAGCTATAGCTATTCGAACTCATCATAAAAACTTCGTTAGACTCGAGTTCAACTGTCCGCAAAGCAAAAAATTGTTTTCCAACAACAAATATGGATGAGTTATATATATTATTCTAAATACATTCCTTATCAGTTCCCTTCAATATTTTTGAGTCCCAACCCAACAAATGCACACGGTTGCATTTTAATTTATCATGGGAAAAAATGCGCATTCTAATTTGTGATTTGCCTTCGCAGTAAGCGATTCTCAAGCAAAAAAGGAATTAAACCGGACGGATGAGTGCTCTTATCCACGCTAATCATTGTATGCTAATATGCTTCACATTATCAATGGTTTTATTATTCGTACATAATATATTAAAAACATTGAAGTAAGCAAGGCAAAACACAAAATGCAGAGAAGTCTATAATTTGTCTTTTCTACTCTGTTATGGGTTTTTTCATTTACTCAAGTGCACTTGTAATTTACAAGCAGATAAATATAGGTAGTCGGAAACTCGCATAACTCAAAACACAATGAGTCGTATGCTCATCATCGTGCTTAACCCAAAGAGTGTAATATCCCACAATTAATTATTAGTTCCCCTCACAGGATTATGCAATAATGCATTTACGGAAGTTGAAAAATCACAAGACAATATATGCATCGCGTTATTGCGTATTATTTCAGTACGGAAGGAAACGACTTCATATTGTTCAATCAGGAAAGAATTAGGATAGATTGTACAGAATTATATTCGTTTCAATATAAAAGCTCGTGGTGGATTTAGCTTACATCAGCTTCCTATATTTTTATCCACTACAAAAGTTGAAAGGGGAACACATCTTTTTTACAAACCACTAAAAGTTTAGATCCCCACTTCAAAATTTGGAACATCAGCTAAAGCTAATGAAATTTGTTATGCTAGACATTGAGCGACGGCAAGCGGACCTTCCACTGGGTGGACTCAACGAGCCTCCGCCATTCAACGGGAAGGCGATTCCAGGCGAAGCAGGTCTCGACTACCCCGTTTATGGCGAAATTCCGAGGACACAATTTTCATGCAAAGACCACCAATGGCCAGGATACTACGCAGACACGCAATCTCGGTGTCAGGTACGTTTGAAAAACTCATTTTCTCTATCTACCCACTCCTTAGGTAATAAGCAAGGTGGCAAATAATCACTATTTCCGTCAACATAAAGTGATTTGTTGGACAATGGTTATCCCACTGTAACGTTCGCTATCAAATGAAGCCAATAAAGCTTCGCGTTATATGCCAGCATATACAATTATCTGCTTCCTTCCTACGGAACTAACTATACACGACTGCAATTTTTAATAACAATAGAAACTCGGCAGGAGTTTTGTGCACAACGTTATCATAACATTGATGTATGATTGTGACCCACATTTGTTACACCTCATTTAATCGTTGAACGCATTCTCCATAGTCTTTAATCATTCCGCTTTTGTTTTTGTCACTTGCTTTCCCAATTTTACGGTATAGACGAGAGCTCTAGTATTAACAAGTCAAGTCTGAAATTGTGGTTAATTTGTCAAGGAAAAAAGCTAGAGAAGGTGGAATCGTGACTTCCTTGGTTTTGATAAAACCGTCCACCGGACAGTATTCGTACAAAAGACTAATTCGTAGTTTACAGATATTAATGATGATTTCCCCGTACAAAAGCGAAACAAAAGACGTACGACTTACGACTACAAATCTAATTTTGACGTTGTTTAAAATAGAAAAATGCATTGTATTTAGTATATACCAACGGGCACAGTGCACGCAGTCCATCAAATAATTCACAGAATACATTTTCTTTGTGTGATACACATCGTCATATTCAAAACATCAACTCACGAGTCGCAATACTTTCTATGAATATTATTAGATTCCCATTAATAATAATTACTCAACATTCCTTATAATTGCACTGATACAAATTAATTAAAATCAGCTTAAAATGTGTATAAAAGCCTATGTGAGAAGACATACCAATACACTCGTAACGATCTCCAATTATGCCCATTATATCTCTCCAAATGGAATACAAGTATGTTCTACAGGGACATTTATTGCATTTTGCATTCCACAGAAGTATTAGACAATCACAAATATGCATGCGTACGTGAAATAATTTTACTTTTCGTCCCATGTATTGACTCAGTATAGAAATTTCAACAGATGCTCACACTTGTACCGTATTGCAATTAAAACCTATCATTTATTAAACTCCACTCGCTCTCTTAAACCTTTGCAAAAAAAAGGTTACTTGCTTATTAAATGCATAAAACAGCGCCACTGATTCCCATATGATATGGCGTTTTTTGCCCTGAGTGAAATACCTTGCTCATCAGAAATATTATTCTCTCATGACCATGGTTAATACTCATAATTTACTTTAAGTAGTAGAGTAAGGAATGACGTTTCTGAAAAATATTCTTTGAGAGAAGGCAATTCCAATAATCACTTGATTACAACTTGTTAACAGTTTTTTTCTGTATGTCTACTCATATGCATGCGTATGAATTCTGTTTAAATAAAAGTGCCTTCATTGCACTTTAGTGCAAAACTGCTGGTCCTCAGTCCTCACGATGAGGGGTACATTTTTTGCCATAGTTTGCTACAACTATAAACCATCTTCATCACGGCACTTTACAATTTGCACACTTCGCACAGCAAGGCATATAGATATCTTATAGTCTTCTAATAACAACAGAAAACATTGCATGAATCAAGTCATTCAATCCAGACAATTCTTTTGGGTTGTGGTGCATTAATAGTAATGACTTGAGAGGAGGATGATCCACCAAACTTTGGCCGAAACCTATGTGAAATATAAAGAAAATTTGTAACATATTTCTCCTTACAAAAACGCACATGTAAGTAGTATGTAGTAACGAACAATTTTTTATACGTATGCTCCAACACCTTATTCAAAAAGCCGTTTCTGTGCATTAATCACAGCCTTTACAATGGGTGTAGGTTGATAAAATTGGAGCAATACATTTTTTGCAAACCTGTAACGTTCATGTTGGGTGTGTATGTATTCATCATCGCAAATTAAACCCATAAAATTGGAATTGTGAGAATACAGCCACAGTGCATTACACGTACCGCTTCAGTACGATGTAAGCTTCTATATTCTATGTTTATGAAAAAGTGTGGAAGAAACAGAAAAATTACTCACGTAGAAACTGGCAAAGACAAAGTTATTAACGAGAATGAGCAGGTTCTCCGAAAGCACACATTTTGATCACCATCAGAATCGACAGCACGACAGCATATCGCACATTGCATGCTTAGAAGCAGTAATAAAAAGTAGAGTCGTCTTCTTCAACGTCACATGAAATGAGACTCGTCTGAACTCTGTAAGTAAATTGCTCGATTTTTTGCACGCTAAACACTCAGCTAAAGAGACCCTTTTTACAAGAAGGTGCAGAGTGCAGAGGCTAAACCTTAAGTTTGCGTTGGAAATGCCCAAGAAAATGCATGGATGCGCATATTATGCTATTGTGCTTCACGTAATATATCATCATAACGTAATACTTTGACACAATTTCCCACGATGGCTGTTCAGCCGAGTAAATATATTTTAACAGATTATTATATCAGTTGTGAAACTTAAAAAGTACTTTCGATAGCACACAATTCCCTACCACAATCTCCACGCTCATTTTTTCCTTTCGTTCATTCATACGAAGTATCATCCCTTATCAGATGTATGCATCTGCAAACGACTAAATGAAGGGTCTCTCTGAGGTGGTTCTCTTGAGGCATGCTGATGTGACGGAGGCTGAGATATATTACGTTTGTTCGCATCATTGTCTCATTTTTGCTCGTATTGTTCTACATTCGCCAGTTAATTACTACTTTGATGGACGTGTGCTATGCTAGGTATTGGCAGATTACTAGGTTCCCTGGCATTGTTGCTTCGACGTCTCATGGCTTCGCTTGATAATACGTACAAGGCAACTTGATAAAGTCCTATCAATGCACACTGCTTTCTTTGAGATGACATGATGCATGACTAATGTATTGATCATAGCACGTGCAAATCAACATGATTTATTTTTTTGATAATTTCAGGTGTTCTGGATATGTCAGAAACATCGGATGGATGGCTTCCTGTGTCCCAACGGAACATTGTTCAACCAGCAGGTATTCGTGTGTGATTGGTGGTTCAATGTTGACTGTAGTGCGGCACCTGAGTTTTACTCAAGGAATCAATTTGTGTATGCCGGTCCTGGAATTGGGATTGATGGACAGCCTGTACGAGGGTTATCATTGCCCATTGCTGCAACAAACCGAGTGAACAACAAAGTCCTTCCCCCATTACCCCCATTGGGAAATGCTCTGCTTGGTCAACATGCCCAAGGGTCTCAAGTGCAGAGCACAAACCAAGTAGCTCGCGTGACGACTGTCACAGCTCGTCCACAGGACTATCAAACCAGAGCAGATTCCTTAAACAATTATTTGAAATCCTCACAAACAACCGCGGCTGGTGGCCCAAGTTACCAAAGCCAACTTGTCAATAGACTTCAGAGTAATCCGAACAGACTACATGAATCCGTGAAATCAACGTTAGCACCCATTACAGATCGTGATAGGAGAATACCAGCTGCATCCTCACAAATATCTCAGTCACAAGTAACTAGCGGAACATCAAGGCCTACCACCGCTCGCTATCAGCCTCAACATGTGGAAACCGTGTCAATTGTAACCACTCCACACCCAGTTACAAGAGGATCATCTGCGAGACCTCCTCCACCACCAATACCTAGGTTCAATATTAGTCCAACACCAAAGCCAATAAAGGGACCTAGCCCGTCACCATTCGCAAACGTAATAAAGCTTGGAACTACAGTTACAATCAGCACAACACCACGACCAGATTATAGTACTAAAACGTCTCTTTTCAAGGGAATTATCTCTTCAACAGCAAAACCTCCAAAGGTATCAGGCTTAAAGTTCAGTAGCACCAACCTACTATCTGGTCCTCCGCACAAGGCCCTAAATCGTCCATCAGACGCTCCGAGAGTTCTTCCACGACCAGTGTCAACTGAAGATCCAACAAATACAGTTAGGCCACCCGATTACAGTCCTCAAAGAGCACCCGATCCCTCGCCAACTCCATTTTCAGCGCCTGGCTACCTTCCAACTGGAAGACCTCATCAATATAACAAAAACCATAATAATAACGATGGTGGATTTGGTAGAGAAAGTAAGAATGTACAGTTCTTCGTGTCATCCACTGCCAACCCACTTTCACCTTCACATGGCATGCGAAGTAACCAATTCTCTAATGTGCATGGACAACGAGAAAACATTTATGCTTCCAGTAGGAAGGATACATTTATCGAGTTCCCTTACAGTCCGTCCCAACAGAAAAATAAGCAAAGATTAGCTGAGCTCGCCACAAGTAAAGACATAAGCAATTCGAAGAAGGTGGTTACTGCTATACCGCACTTCTTCGGGCAGCGAAGTAACGTATTTTCTGGAACCGATAGCTACAGCTTCATCAGCAATAACAATAAGCGCGTTATCATAGATCATACAAATTACTCCCAGCGCCAGGGACCATTTGTGAAGACATCTCATGGAGGAAAGGTTAGCCATGATAATTTGTACCAACACGCTACAGCACAACACCCGCAACACGTAAACGCTCCTGTACAACATGGTGCGCCACAGCAGCCACATCTACTCCATCATTCGTCCACACCTCAACCACAACAATATTTTGGAAACAGTGGACCATCTCCATCGACGCATGGTTTGGCACCCCCACATCAGCAGCAGCACTTCTCACAGCAGTTACAAGTGACAGCAAAACCAGAGCAAAGATATATAATTTCGACGATACCACCGTCCCCGGCTCCGCAGCAATTTATTGCAAGCTCAACCCAACGCCCCTATCATCACCAAGGGCCTCCACATCCAACTCCTAATTTGCAATTTACTTCGCAAGCACATCAACGCCCATTACTTGGTGCCAACGATGCAGTTACTCCAAGAGACGGGTTTGCACCGTTGAATGCCGGAAGCTTTGTTTCAATTCAGACTACAGCTCCTCCATTCTCCCAACAAATTTTGAAGCATAATTCATTGCAACCTCAGTCTCAATACCACGACGGTGGCAGAGGTACGGTAGGTGGGGTTGTGACCTATAATGGACCTCCACCACCGCCAGAGCAAGTTATATTTTCAAGCACCCCAACTAACAACAATGTGGGACCTTATGTGTCATCAACCGCAGCACCTCGCACTTTCAATCATGGGCCGCCACCTTCTCAACAGGGAATATTTTCGTCAACTATTCCGCCACAGGTGTTTTCATCTACACCATCCCCATACTATGAAAATCATGCACCACCTACCCCTCAATTAGCACTGCACTCTACAGTTACACCTTACACCACACCGAATAATTTCGTCCCTGCACCAACACAAACGCCAATATTTTCAACTAGCCCTGGACACCGTCAAAATCCATACTTGCCTCATAATCATGGCAAGCAGAAATCAAAGCAACAGCACAGACCTGCGTCTTTGAGTGCAGTTGGCCCTGCAACGTTTCCACATGGAGGAATAACCACGACCATCAAGTATCCCGAAGGTACGGGTAAACTAAGGTTAGATTTCAGTGGTGCTGGTGGCGGAGGAAACCGTAGGAATATTGTGGACTTTACGTACTCCGCAACGCCCTCAAGTACACCTTCCACTTACATATCAAGCAGCACAACACCTTACCCTCCTTCTGCTGACAGGTTCACTCAGGCAGTTAGTAGCACGACGATTAGACCACAATCGCAGTCCTCAAAATTCCCATCTCCTTCCACTTCAGGAAGGAGTTCAAGTGGCCGATATGCAGGGGCGGTTACCAACAAATCTGACCAGAGCAGCAGCGCTATTTACGTCGATACAGCAGCTACTGCTGAATCCGTATCCACTCCAGTGAGTGTACCCTCACCCTCCTCTACAACCCCTTCAGCGTCTCCCCTCCCCCCAGTGTCAACCTCAAATTATGGACTGAGGTTATCGGCGACTGCGAAAAAGAGAATGACGGGAGCATGGCAAAGTTATTTTAGCTCGAAAAGTGAGTGACGTTAACAAAATATTTTAAGTAACTAGCCAATTTATTTAAATTTCTACAGATTAACGGGTGATAAAAGGTTTCGAACATGAGCGGAGCAGTTTGGCTCTGTGTTTTGCAAGAAATATACATTTCCTTCTATCCTATCCCCATTTTCTTGCGTGCTTCGCTGAGGACAGTTACATAACAAAACTTTATACTCTTGATGAGCTCTCCCAAAAATGTATTCAGTGAAGATTTATACATCTTTAGTTCATGAAGACATGAATCGAGAGGAATTAAATACATCATCAGAAGAGTTAGTTTATGCATTTCTTGATAATACGTTGTGAACGTTAAAGAAATAACATGAAAATGTGAGTTGTGAATTGCGAACTGTAAAAGTGATGAACCTTTTGACTGACCAAATCCTACCATATTTTATATTTTTATCTCTTATTTTTGTACAAACATTTTCATTTATTTTCATAGACTATTTGTATAAGTACCTTTTACTGTGGTAGTATGCATATGTCAGTAGCGAACCTGATTACCTTTAAATGTCTCAGCAAGACTTCTTTTCATTCCTCTAAAATTTGTTTTAGCAAAAATGTAGATTTTTATATAATCTGTGATGTGATTTTCCTAACTACTTCATATTTTTATACCAATCTAATTAAGCATGTTCAATGTATTTTGATTGTAAAGCGTGTTTTTTTCCAGAGAACATACATATTTTTTTACGTGGACAAAATAATAATGAAGTAAACGTAATGCAATTAAATTTTAGTGGTATGAATTTTAGTCAGCGTGTGTATATAAGAAGGGATTGTTGTACAGGTAAAGTGAAATATGGATGTACTTTTGCTACAATCGACGAATCTGAAGATCATGTGTGTGCGCTTTATTATTGCTTGATAAATTTAAAGCATCTAATAAATCAACAATTGCTTTAAACTGGTTTACAAAACTGGGGCCGAAACTTGTAAGTTAAAGCTGATGCAGCGAGGCTGCAATACGTAACTATCTCAGTTTATATTCGACTCGAGAAAACTATATTCTTTTATATAAAATCATCTACAGAGGTAATTCAAAATTATCACCATTATCTTACCGAATCTGCTGCAAAAAAGCGGTTCTGATTGTGTTATTAAAAGATTAAAACTGATATATAAAATGTAAAAGTAAATCTTCATCCTTGTAATGATTGTCAATTGTAATTATACATGTGGTCGAAAACAATGTTGAATAAAGTTATACAACCAATGTTTTGAAAAAAATTGCTTTCAGCTATCAACTGCTTATTGATCAGTCATAAACTACTAACTTTTCACTTTTAACTACCGAGCTTTTCACAACGACATGAGCGTTACAATCGAATCATGTTCACACCGGATTGAGGAGTCGTCGTCTATTCTATTGCATCATTGATAAGAAGATATGCTATTTATGCGAACGTTTTGATGAGGATGAGCAACAACAACAACTGAAAAACGATTTACTTACCTTAAATTCATTTTCCAATCCAAACCACCACCAGATAAGTAGTTCGGTAGTCAACTGTCGACTCGTCTTCGTTGTCAGTTGTCGGTCCAGTGCATCCAACGTTCAACCGAGATTTGTATTTGCAGAGGGCACGTACGAATTAAACTTACTAATTAATGTGTATAATTATGTCCCTGATTATCACATTACTGATTACTGCTCAAATTTTTTTTTAACTATGAGTAGAGTAGGATTAGTATATTATGCTAATTGAGTCTTGTTAACTTAGCACTTAATATTTTGAGCACCTTGCTTGGGAAGTTAGAAATAATCTGTGAGAGAGATCTTCATTTTGCACAATACTCTTCAGCGAGTATAAAGCGTGTAAATAAAAATCTTTGTTTACAGAAAGAAGGGATCAGTTACTGATTTTGATTAGTGATTTTGATTAAAAAATGGTGATTGTCAACTGTGGGACAGCCGATGGGAATATCGATAAAAAATTCATGAGAATTTTAGGATGCGAAAGAAAGGGTAAAAGCATTTTTCTGTAAGTCTTTGTTCATTGTTTTGAGATGTACCCCAAAATAGAGGCTTTTTGTGGCGGCTTCTTCTCAAATCACATTGAAAACAAATAGTGCATTTACCAACCTCTGCATCGTTTCATATGACTGCACTGACAAATTATAGAAAGTTGGTTGTATAAATTTCATTTTTTTGACAATAAGTAAATTAATTGGCAATTTAGCACCAGCACCTTGTTCAGGGGTTTAGTGATTTGTAAATTTTGCGCTGGAGAATCATATTGAACCAACTTACAATTTTTTTGGAATACAATAATTCGGAGTGACAGCTCGAAACTTAGAAGATGACAGGAGATCTGTGTCTATGACTGACTGGTCAAGTGGCCAAGAATGAAGAAACGGATGGACCTTGATTGATAAGTGATAGTAACGTTGAACGTAGCAGATATGTTGTAGGAAACGCGTTGGATGCCATGAAACAATAATTTGACGCAGCGAAAGAACCATCATTATGTAGCTTTGATAATCATTTCACATTTCGTCAGTCAAAGTCAGAGGATGGAAGCAGAGGCGGTTATCGAATTGTTGAGAAACATATTGGATATCTACTAATGATAAATGCAAAGATATGGCCAGTGCAAGTCACAGCAATTAATGTTCAATTGATAAATTATAACAAAAATCGTCGAGTGTCGAGATGCTTTCGCGGAAGAAACTGCTGGGAAAGCTGGAGGAAAAGCGAGACAACTTCGATTTCACTGGTAAGTTTTTCATTTTAATTTTTTAAGAAAAACGGAGAATTCCAGGAGAGTAGGAGTAAAACCTTGAGCTTTTAACGTTTAACCACCTTCTGCTTCACTTAATTTAAGTCTTAAATGAAATTACAGTCAGCAGTAGGAGTAAGGAAAGACATAATATGCTGCTAGTGTTGAGTGTACATTGATTTAACTGTTTCTTATTGTAGGTACGTCAAGGCCTGCTAAAGTAGCTGCGATCGTTAGACCAATGGTTTCGATGTGAGTGTATATTAGTTTGATGATAGTTGGTTGCTATTCTAATTCTGCAATAAAACTTCTTTGTCTTTGTCTTTGTGCCCTTTCTTCAGTGCCCAACGAGCTAAAAAATCCTCATATCAACCTCCAGCAACCCCTTCGCCGTCCACGAGCACGACAAGTAACGATTACGTGTCGTCAGCAAGTTCTGTTAAGAAACTAGCTAATTTCAACATTGGTTTTGCATTTGACGATGATGAAGATGATGACGACGACTTCCTTGAATCGCCACCGCCGTCAGCGGGGTCAGCGCAGTCCAATTCTCGTTCTCAAGAAACTCACGATGACGCCTCAGCCGATGTAAATATAAAATCTCCTGAGAAATTTTCACCAAACTATAGTGGTTCAGTTTTGTCGGGTAAAACTGATACAGTGCTTTCTCCAAATAATACAATTGATTTGGCGCAGGACACCTCAAGTGAATTTCTTGACGTGTCAAGAGCGTCTAAAAGGAAGAGTTCCGAAGAAGAAGATCTTAATACTACTGAAGAATGTAAGCCACCAAACAAGAAACGAGTGGCTAGAAAACAAATACTTTGGTCCGAATCGGAGTCAGACGATGAACATCCGCAGGCTTCAAGTAATGAAATCTTTCATAATGTATTTTGCTTTGTCAGGACACAACATAAGGTAAACTAAGAAGTATAATTTGTTTGGTTAATTTGTGTAGATGACGAGGAAATCGATGGTTCTGACCCTGGTGTTGTGTATGAATCAGATCTGGAAGATGATGCATATGAGGACGTAATACCTGATCCTGTTTCAGACAGCAATGGAATTGAGAATGATTCGTCTGTTGTCCTACCGGATAGCGTGGAGTCCAATGATAATTTAATTTCAGAACTGCTAGATGTGTCAAATGTAGGGAATGATGCTTGGATTGATTGTGCTATGTCTGATCTTCAAAGAGATGTAAGTGGTTTAAGGTTTAATGGCTTGGTAAAGGTATTTTACCAATGAAAATTTAAACTCTATATAATGTCATTTGCTTATTATAGGGAAACATTGATTCGATTAGCCAATCTGTACTAGTGAATTCTGCGGAAATGTTTCGACAGTGTAAAAATACAGGTGCTCTTTGTCAGCTACTGCGAGTTTCACATGACAAATTATTTACTCTGATGGAGCTGTGGAATATGATTTCCTTGTCCAAAGGCACAAGTTCCAGTGCACAAAAAGATTTGGAGGGTGGAAAGTCCTTTACACATACCTTCAATTCAAGTATGAATCAGCCCGTGGGTAATAATGTTAGACGAAACGGAGAGGTAGGACAAGGCCTGAAGGAACATAGGTCTATTTTTGGGAGACATAATTCAATACCTATTGAAGATAAGGAAGTTATTGATTTGGGTTCACCATCGCCTATGCGGAAATCAATGCAAAATCATCTTTCACCTGTACGAAATCACATGGTAGAAAGCTATGACTTCTTCGGAGCCGACAGTAGTCCACCGGTTGATCCTGATGACTATGAATATGAGGAAAACTTTTGCAATGACTCGGATAACTTCGATTCAGGAAGGAATTCCTCTATTTATTCTTCCCCTGTTCGGAAGGATAAATCGCCACAGTTCAAAAAACCTTCTCCCATCAGATTAGGTAGTACATCTCCGGGAGGAAAAGTTGACAGTAACCATTTTCCCATAGGTAGATTTATTGGGAAGGTCGTTAATCATGGGACAACCGGAGAATTCGACGGGTTTAATTACCCTCATTCTAAAATGATGCTTAACGTAAGTCGCGATTTGTTTTAGCAGTATTGTATTTAAATTGTTTCAACCAAAAGTTTAACTCTAATTCAGATGTCAATAATTGCAGGTTTTGAAGAATAAGTTTGGTTTGAAAAAATTTCGACCTATTCAGCTGCAGGCCATCAATGCGGCCCTTCTTGGGCACGACTGTTTCATTATGATGCCAACAGGTATTTTTAGATTTTCAATCCATGTATTCCTGAACCTGCAAGTAGCATTGTATTTAATGCATGGTCTTATGAGTCTTCCGGTATTTATGTGTGTAGGTGGAGGAAAATCACTATGTTATCAGTTGACGGCAGTTATTTCACCAGGTGTAACGATTGTCGTGTCTCCCCTGAAGTCTCTTATCCTGGATCAAGTTCAGAAGCTTTTATCACTTGATGTGAGTACAATTAAATGAACCTGGCCTGCTTTTGTTCTTTTCTTCTTGTTGGATGTGTTCTTTTTGTAGCATAACAAACGGAAGATATGTAAACATGCACGATTGACGATTACTACTTCAAAAAATGTTCAGATCAATGATTTATAAAAATTTGATATTTATGCTGTTATATTTGTAGATTCCTGCTGCTAATCTGTCGGGAGAAGTCACAGCTGCTCAGCAATATAATATTTACCGAGAATTGGAAGGATTTAGTCCTAGTACGTTTACTACATCCATATATAGTATTACATGTGCATTACATTGTCCTGTTAATCATTCACTCTTCCTAACTCATAATTTCGTTCGTTCACAGAGCTTAAGCTGTTATATGTAACACCTGAGAAAATTGCGGCATCTGGAAAGTTGGAGGATTTGTTTAGATCTTTGTATCAACGGAATCTACTTGCACGATTTGTTATCGATGAAGCGCATTGCGTAAGCCAATGGGGTCATGATTTCAGGTAATGTTAATGCTTTTTACATTTAATGAATAAAAAAATACAAGATGATAGTATTCTGATCTGACTGTTCTCGTTTACATGAACCAAACAGGCCGGATTATACAAAACTCGGTGTTCTCCGTTCTCGTTTTCCAAACGTAAAAATAATGGCTTTAACGGCCACTGCGACACCAGTTGTCAGAGCTGACATACTAAAACATTTAGGGATGCCAAATTCGAAGTGGTTTCTGTGTTCCTTTAATCGCCCTAATCTTAAATACGAGGTCCGACCGAAGAGGGGGAAAGCGAATAGCTACCAAGATTTGATTGAACTTCTTCAGATGAAAGATCTGAGAGGTTTATCAGGAATCATCTATTGTTTTTCAAGAAAAGATTGTGATGAAACTGCCGACCAGCTACAGCAGTCTGGAATTTCTGTAAGTTATAGTTCAGACCCAATACCTCATCAACATTTAGAATGTGACTACTGTAGCGTGCCCGTATGTAGTACCTTCGTAAACAACTCATCAGTTTATTAATATTTTCCGTGTAGGCTGCTGCGTATCATGCTGGCTTAAGTGATTCTCAACGAGGCCACATTCAGATAAGTTGGATCAATGACTCGATCAAGGTAAAAAAATTAATGGATGATCTTGTTGCTTGATTCGAAATAGAGTGTGACCCCTAGTTTCCTTCTATTATATTAGGTTATATGTGCCACAATCGCTTTTGGAATGGGTATTGACAAGCCAGATGTCCGATTTGTAGTGCATTACTCTTTGCCAAAGAGTATTGAGGGCTACTACCAGGAGTCTGGCAGAGCTGGCCGTGATGGGGATGTTGCAGTTTGTATTTTATTTTATGCGTACCAGGATGCCATAAAAATCAGATCCATGTTAAAACGTATGTCTGACCTTTTACACATTTAAATTTAATTTTAGGAAACATCAATGACTCATCTTGATATTCTCCACACACAGCCACTAATGTAATTATCTTATGTGGTTTTCGCAGGTGATAAAAGTAACTTTCAAGCACAGAAGACGCATTTAGATAACTTGTTTAGGATGGTTGCATACTGTGAAAATAAAACTGATTGTAGGCGTGCTCAACAACTTCATTATTTCGGCGAAATATTTGACACTAAGCTGTGCAGGTAAAAGATTATTACTTCATACTTATCCTGGCCTAGCACATGAATACTAATAACTCCTTTTCAGTCTAGTTTAGTTTATATTCTATAGCCGTGAACAACCCGTATTCATGTTTATAATTGATTAATTACAGGGCTGACCCCACCACAGTTTGTGATATATGCGTACAGAATGTAAGAGACAATTTCCTTTACATTTGTTGAAATGTATGTATACATCTTTCTACGTACTATTGCCGAATTAATGGTTTGATTTTATGATCGTAATTTTAGGACACGTATGAGGTCAAAGACGTTACGGATCTGTGCAAGAGGATCCTAGAAGGAATAAAGCTTATTAATGCTGTTGGAAATCGTGCTGCTCGAGGTAGACAAAAATCAGACGCCACGTTTACCGTACTCCATTTCGTCGATGTCCTTAAGGGTGCCGAGCATAAAAAAATTGTCGAAATGGGTAAGTGTTTAAGAGTTTAGTTTAGATTAGACTTCGAGGTTTAATTCAAAACGCAATGATACTGAAAATAAGCTCACGTTTTCCATAGGCCATAACAAGCATAGGATGCACGGCATCTTAAAAGATTGGCATCGAAATGAGGTGGAGAGATTGATGAGGAAATTAGTAATCGAGGAATACCTGTTTGTAAGTTATTTCCCGTAAACGCTACAATTAAATTACTAAGGATAAAAATGAAATGGCTCTTATCGTCTGTATGCTTGTAAATAGGAGGAAATCCATCAATCGAGGGATAAAAGAATGACATATGCGTATGTTAGGCTTGGATCGAAAGCAGATAGTGTTTTATCAGGTTTCAAGAAAATTGAATTTCCGATGTCGAAACCGAAAGAGAAAGTCTCCGCAAACACAAACTCGACGTCTCTCAATGTTGGTCTGGAAGGCGAAATTGGCAACTTACAGAAGAAGTGCTACCACGATTTAATTAATAAATGTAAAGAAATTGCCGCTGAAATGGGTGTTAATCAATGGACGACGATCATGAGTGTTCAGGTATTTTCCAATTGTCATTTTAATCATTTACTCTCATATACATTTAATGTGAATATACCTTAATGTTCATATAACAAAAAAATCCTAGGCTTTACGAGCTATGAGTGTAGGCATGCCAGAAACGCCTGATGAAATGCTACAACTACCTGGAGTCACTAAGGCTAATTTTGACAAATATGGAATGAAGCTACTGGAAATCACAGTCAGATACTCTGCAGATAAATTCTCACTCCTCGCCGAGGAGCAAGACAAAATCGAAGACTTCGACACCCAACCAGGCCCGTCAAGTGCTATAACAAAAAGTAGAGTACACACGACTTCTAGGAAAAGAAGCGTCGTCGAAGAAGATGGATGGATAAATGTAGATTCCCAAAAGTCAAGCTATTTCAATAATGCGAAAGCAGCGAAACGCAAAAGTTCTACGAAGAAGAAAACATTTAATTTTGGAGCAAAATCCAAGTACAAAAAATCAGCAGCTTCCGCAAAATCTAACAGCAGAACCACAAAGTCGCCGAAAAGGTCAACTGCTGCAGGCACCAAGAAATATACAGCCACTACCAAAACCTCCAAAGCTGCTGACAGTGATAGAATAATTGGTTTCATGCCCATGCCTCTGCCTAGATGATGCAACTAAACTCTTAATTCAGGAATTTGTGCCTTTTCATTACGTTCAAATGGCATTATTACTTCATTTGTGGAAGTTTTTAATTAATCCAGTCTTGAACAGTATTTGTATTTATTTGTATTTTTATGATGGAGCAGTTAGTATGTTTTACAAGAGGTTTAGCATTTAACACTCATGAGAAAGGAGTGAGTTCTAATTGACTGCACTCTATAACCGTTTCAAATGATTTTACTATTTTAACTGTTTCTGTTTTTATACTATTTTGTACGTATATTCACATAACTTGACTTCGAACCCACGTTGTCTTCCTCCAGTGAGCTTCCCGACGAATCTCACTCAAATAGCGTCGGAATAAAATCGAACTCATTAACATACATTTTAATTCATATCGATACCTTTTAATTTAACACACACCATTTTCAATGGTTATAGACGTCCAGAGTTTTATAAAGCATCAATTACCAATCTTTCACTCGTATGCACATGCTTCTTCCGGATATTTTTATGTATGTTTTTGGATGAACAAAGAGCTTTGAAACGTTCCTATTCCACAGCAGCCCATATATCAATAACCCGTTGCACGTGCACGACGTCCGCATACTTTTACCTTAATAAACCTTATGCATATCTTCATCCGATATCGCAGTGCTGCCAACAGCGCGGGATCACATACGCCGTCTTGGTAACATTTTTTTATGTACGTCTTTTGAGAGAAAAGCGAATATATTTTTCAGAAGTAGGATTTTTGTATATTCCGCATTTCACATTTTCTGACGTTCTCGTACGACCCACGTTTTTTCGGTTGAAGTGCATTTGATACGAGTCTGTTGAGAGAAAAGCTGGTAGAAAGTGGTCAGTGGTGGTGATTAGAACAGTTGACAGCAGTCATTTTAATTCGAAGTCTCTACATTCAAGCTCGCCCGTTGCACCGAGTTTAGTGTAGATTCATTTGATCAGTTCACCAATTCATTTAATTTTGAGTAAATTCACTTCATCCCACAAGAGAGACAAGACAATCAATTGACCAAGAAGAAGTAGGGATTAGCTTTGACCTCCAATCTACCTGTTTACATTTTCGTTAAATTCCAACTTTCGCCAAATCTAATTGACTATACGTTGACCCCTGCGTGAAAAAAAACTTAGACAAAATGGTAAGTGAACTATCGATACGAAGTGATCGACTATTAATAATTGTCAATTGTTTACTTTTTGGGTGCATTTAATTGAGGAGTTGTAGGGATATTTGATGGTAATGGTGGATTGTTGATTTAATTGTAGCGTGAGTGTATTTCTATCCACGTCGGACAAGCCGGAACTCAGATCGGCAACGCCTGTTGGGAGCTGTACTGTCTGGAGCATGGAATCCAGCCTGATGGTCAGATGCCTTCTGACAAAACTGTTGGAGGGGGAGATGACTCATTCAACACATTCTTCAGCGAAACCGGGGCTGGAAAGCACGTGCCACGTGCGGTGATGGTAGACTTGGAACCAACTGTTATCGGTAAGACGAAATGAAGAATTGTAGGGTAGGTCAAATGTGCTTTTGAAGGCTTGATGGCTTACATATAGAAATTGCAATTTCTAGATGAGGTTCGAACCGGCACCTACAGACAGCTCTTCCATCCGGAACAGCTTATCACTGGCAAAGAAGATGCGGCCAACAACTATGCTCGAGGACATTACACCATCGGCAAAGAGATCGTCGATCTGGTCTTGGACAGGATTCGTAAGCTGGCTGACCAGTGTACAGGATTGCAAGGGTTTCTCATTTTTCACTCCTTCGGTGGTGGAACTGGTTCCGGATTTACGTCCCTTCTTATGGAACGCTTATCTGTGGATTATGGAAAGAAGTCGAAGTTGGAGTTTGCGATCTATCCTGCCCCACAAGTATGATTGATAACCAATACGATAAAGTATACTAATCGTGGAATGAACTCACATGTAATAACATTCATTTCCGCTTAATTACATTAATTAGGTGTCCACGGCCGTAGTTGAGCCTTACAACTCTATTTTGACCACGCATACAACCCTGGAACATTCTGATTGTGCATTCATGGTGGATAATGAAGCTATTTATGACATCTGCAGACGAAATCTTGACATCGAGCGGCCAACGTACACCAACTTGAATCGATTGATTGGTCAAATTGTGTCGTCGATCACAGCTTCCCTGCGATTTGATGGCGCTTTGAACGTCGATTTGACTGAGTTCCAGACGAACTTGGTGCCATACCCCCGTATCCACTTCCCTCTGGCTACATACGCACCTGTAAGAATTGTGTTTTAGTTTTTTTCCACGAGTGATTGATTATTGATTAGTAATCATGAGCGTTTTTTACAGGTCATCAGCGCAGAAAAGGCATATCATGAGCAGCTCTCGGTAGCTGAAATTACTAACGCCTGCTTTGAGCCTGCAAATCAGATGGTGAAGTGTGATCCTCGTCACGGAAAATACATGGCGTGTTGTATGTTGTACCGAGGGGATGTGGTACCAAAGGACGTAAATGCGGCTATTGCCACCATCAAGACGAAAAGGTGCAGAATAGTTTTACAGTATTTAATTTCTAAGGTTTGGAAGCATGTGTCTTAAGCTAATCTTTATGTCTGGCTAACACTTTAGAACCATCCAATTCGTTGACTGGTGTCCCACTGGTTTCAAAGTTGGCATCAATTACCAGCCCCCAACTGTCGTTCCAGGTGGAGATTTGGCTAAAGTACAGCGTGCAGTGTGCATGTTGTCCAACACCACAGCTATTGCTGAAGCCTGGGCTCGTTTGGATCACAAGTTTGACTTGATGTATGCCAAGCGTGCCTTCGTCCATTGGTATGTTTAAATGTATTATGCAATGGTCAACTCGACAACGTCCCCTGAGGTTTTTTTTCATGAGATTTGGAATTGTTTTCATAGGTACGTCGGTGAGGGTATGGAAGAAGGAGAGTTCTCAGAAGCTCGAGAAGATTTGGCCGCCCTGGAGAAAGATTACGAAGAAGTTGGGATGGATTCCATCGAAGGCGAAGGGGAAGGTGGGGAGGAATACTAAATTGCATAATATTACGTACTGTACTTTACACAATCGGTTAAGATGTTCTATATTAGTGTCCGTCTCATTTGTAATTATGTCACTTAAACCTTTTTCAAAATTCTAATAAACCTTCACAAACTTTGTCACCACAAGTAAATGGGAATAGCTCTTTAGCTTATCAAAATCATCTTTGACAGGAAGTATTACATTGCTTGCATGAATCGTCCACATAACCTAGTTAGAATTGGCAAAGTATCTCAAGTAATTCACACATGACGAGGCATCCAATGCTAGCACTTTTAGACTTGTATGTTAACAGATGCATGCAATTCTGCATAGTTTTATCTCTTCTGAAATTCGCATTGAAAATTAAATATACTTCCGTTTTCCTTCCTTCCGTTGTGTTCAGTGTTCACATCACTGCGTTGGAGGTGATATAAATATAATATATTATCGTCATTAATTTAAAATGACATGTGTTCTCAATACGATGCTTCACATAAGATGCGAGCTAGTGTGAACAGCTTCGTCGAGGAGGTTTCAAACATGAACCAATTTCTTGAAGCTAACAGATTTATATAATGTCTGCATATTGCTGTTAAACAAGCATTTTTTACAGGGCAAGTGCCTACAATTTTCCTTGTCCTCGTTCATCATTGCTCACTTAATTAGGAATTAACAAGGAGCGTTATCAGTTGTGCTTAAAACAGGCGAGTTTATTTTATGAGAATGTTTCAAAGTATTGAAAACTTATTGGTTGGAATGTCTATAAGCTATAATGTACAACGTTATCCCAAAGCAATGCAGTTTCATGCATGAGCAATTGAGATATGAATTATCCAAACAGTATTCACACCATCATTATTGCATTGTTTTATACAAGCGTCTAAAAAAATTCATTCTGACAAGCATATTGTATTTAGCTGATAAGCGCTTGGTCAATCAATGGGCAAGTAGTGCTATGTTGTATTCTTGTATTTTCTAACATAAAATGCATGATTTTTTGGTCATGCTTTAGCAGTGTTTAATGTGATAGGTGTCGTGTGTCTTGGATTATTCATTGTTTGTTTCCGTCCTTATTTTCATGTCGATGCATAAAAAATGCTTACAGAAACACGAATTTCGATCCCGTGTATATGTATATATATATACATTTATTGCAACGATAGACGATTTCTGTTTGGCGTGGTTAAAAATTCTCAACAATCACAAAAAAACTAAACTCATAAATATTATTCGATGCTCTACAGTATCGGTATCAAAGACAAAAGGGCTCACGTATTAACTAACGGTTATTGTTATCAAGAGCATGTACATGGAAGAAGCAATAAGTTTACAACCTTTGCTGCAAAACGGTGCATGCTATTTTTTAAATGATAAACCCATACTTATATTCTGCATGTAGCAAAAATAAATAGTACTTATTACATCATAGGACAATATCAAGTATTTATACGTGTACAACATGGAATTGCTTTTAATAGTTCGGCAAAATATACACAACTTCCATTTCATCCATTTATGTAGATTTACAAGTGTACCAGCTTCCCCTCTTTGTTCAAAATGCATTCATAATGCATAAAAATATTACAAGCCTAATTGAGCGATGTTGCGATTGAAATCGAAAGTTAAAACTATTTACCAAAAAAGAATGGAATACTAAACATTGATCGACGAGAGCCGTCTTCTTTTGGCTCGTTACACCCTACTTGTTTTTGGTATAAAGTTTCCGCTAATAATTCGCCTGTGCATATTATCTCGCGATAAGCATTCTACACCTCAGCATTTACCTGAAATGCATTATATTCTTTCATATTTGAGGATAACATCGCTCTCAAACCTGATAAGCGAATAAATCCATTAAGAGCTGACGAACTGTAGTGTGTAATTGCTAGGATTGTAAAACGTATGCATGATTATGATTATCATTCCTCCGGGTTAAGATTAGATGCAAGCAATTAATGTACTTGATTCTAGTATATCCCACTTCATGCAATGTTTTCCGTAGTAATTCAAGCTCTGCAAATCTTATTTGCCGGCATCAGCGACACAGTGTCGACGTTTTTTAAATGTGCGACTGTAGCTTCTGAAAAGTGACAAGTAGCTTAAGGGATTTTTTGCAATTGCACATTGTACATCCTATATAACATGTAATGACGTGCATCAAGCCACTATCAACTAAACTACAATTTACCACTTTGAGTATAATTCAGTCCTATTTTTAACCAATATCATTCCATTTTCCATTTGTGAAGAGGTCTTTATTTGGCGTGCACGCGCCCAGTGTGTTCAAACTACTAACCTCTCACGATAAGCTAACTTAAAATTGCATTCTCATTTGATTTTGCACTTTTGAAGACAAGGCTTTTAAGCAACCGACTCCATTGTTGCGGATTTATTCTAGATTCAGGTAATTATTTAGGTGTGTATGTATCTACATCACATATCCGAACTAGTTGTAGTTTGCAATGTCGCAAACTTCAGAGGAGAGGTGTCAGTCAGCTCTAAATCCACTTGATTGTTGAAAACGAACCGCAAACATTTTTTGCTAATTTTCCCAAAGATGTGGTTTGGTTTGGCAAATATACGCGATTGCATATGAATGCAAAGTGCTGAAAGTAGTATCTTTTTGAAATCATCACATTCTCGGAGGTTTATAATACTCACTTCATTACCTCTACAAAGATATATTATGTGCTCATCATGTCATTTAAGGATTTTTTTACCTTCTCGTCGTGTGTAGTAAAGTGTAGCAATCACCACCTCACATCATAAATCTGGCATTTTAAAACCATGCAGCAGTGTGGTGTGTGATATATTTACGAGCTCAGACTTTAACTGCTTTGAAATCCTCATTGTCGTCCTCGTCACTGCTCCTGACGCTATGGTCTTATAGTTAAAGCATCCGTATGTGTGTGTCTCTCTCATTCGAATCGTAACAAAGAATGTAACGAAACAATCATCTCGAAGAGAGAAAAATTCGTTTTACATTGCCGTGCTCGCATTCATGTGTGATAATGGAAAAGTACAGAGCGAGTTGGGAAGAAAGGAGCCCTGAGGAAATGTTTACACAAAGCTCTAACAACTCTTCCAAACCAAGAACATTTACCACCTGAAGACGAAAAAAAGTGTGTGTTTTCCCAGCTCGACAGGCTAGACACGACAAGCCAAACCAGAGAAATGCTGTGATTGATACGAACGAGCGAAGTAGTGCCTGCAACAAACATTTCGAAATATATGTGAATACTCTAATAAGCACTTACAGGCATATATACGAGAGACGACATGCAGGAGTGCCATTATCTCGTCATTACATACATATACCATGGCGGAATACAAAAGAGGGGAGACTGCAATGAGGTCTTAAGTCTCAAGAAAAAAAACCTTAAAGCCACTCTCGCTCTCTGCTGAGTTTGTGCCATTAAACTCCTTCGGGGATAGGACAATGAGCTTCGAACATATATATTTTTTGTTGCTCCGTAGTCCGTGGCTTGGCTAACCTTGTACTATTGAGCCATTAAAAGTAATGCATGTTAGTAGAGTACAAGAAAAGAAGGGATGAAAACTGAAAAGAGCGTTTGACATTTTTAACCAGACCAACACAGCTTGGCTTAAAACTTAAGATTAAAACTCATTTTAAGTTCGTTGTTAATGCTAGGCTATATGC
Source organism: Heteromurus nitidus (assembly GCA_034687055.1). Classification (NCBI taxonomy): domain Eukaryota; kingdom Metazoa; phylum Arthropoda; class Collembola; order Entomobryomorpha; family Entomobryidae; genus Heteromurus; species Heteromurus nitidus. The sequence continues at coordinate 986 of JAQFZW010000217.1, read as the reverse complement.
ATGTCAGAGCACTTTTCGTGTTCAGTAATTGACACAATTCTATGGTCTAAAAGTTAAAACATAGGATATGTAATTTGTCGCATTCCTATTTTTGTTTCATTTATTGTCTGTGTGTGTGCACAGTGGGAAGAGGGGACATGGAACTAAAGCTTCAAAATTCCAATGCAGGCATACCACGAGCAATGCAAATAAAGCAATAAACATTCCATTATTCTAAGGCCAAATATTAGTGTCCTTCGTGTTTTTGATGGTGAATGACGATGTAAAATACGGTGCACGTCTGCTCAGAATCCATTATCATTACAATTCCAAAAAATCTGACGAGTTCACCCATTTGTGTGAAGTATTCATCCGAAATCTAAATTCAAGGGCTCGTAAAGCTTTATATAAAGTTGCATATGACTTTTAGTAGAAATAGCAGGCTTCATATTTGAATGAGAAATGTTTATTCCTAATTGACGTTTGCCTTTGGTGTTGGAGAGTGAAATCGTTCCATGAACAAAAATATGCCGAAGAAGTGTATATAAAATATCCACAGGATTATAAGACAAAAGTATTTCCCATTCCATTAGCATATATACGCATTGAGTCATTTGCCGTGTACCAGTACCAGTCATAATCCCTTTGATCTCGAAGAAGGCAATACTGCAGGCTTCTTGTAAGGTCCCCTCCCACGTCAATTACGTGTATTCACAATCAGACTGAACTGAAGGCTGTGCACGGCAGCCTCTGAGTTTTCTCGCTGAAGTAACAAATGGTTAAGACGATAAACGTGTTCGACTCATCCATCACATCGACAAAAGAATGAAAATCCCTTTGCAGATGAGCATCGCTTTCAGTGATTGGCTGAAAAGCTCAGATCAATGAAGGGACACGATCACAATAAATGACCCTTTCTTATCTTTTTAATACCTCGAAAGGGTTTGAAAAACTCCGATCGTTCCCTTCGAAGGGTCAAGAAGGATTATATTGAAATACTCCGATCC
>JAQFZW010000216.1:0-83905 GCA_034687055.1 Heteromurus nitidus | reverse complement strand
GAAACCGGGAACAGCAACATTTAAATTGTTGAAGAGCCAATCACACGCTAGTGGACAGACAGAGACACACACACACACAGTCGCCTTTTATAAAGGTATAGATTACGTATGTTTTTCATGTGTGTGCAGATTGGTAAATTGGATAAACATAGCAAATCGGCAAAGCAAAGATTTATCTTACTAAATCCAGCTGGGCTCTGGGCTATGTGTATTTTTTCTCTTCTGAATTCGAATTGGCCATCAGTGGCCTAACTAAATAAATCTCTGTTACAGGAATTTATCGTATTCCTACAAAACTTAGTTTTAAATAGTTGCAACTCATTTTCCCTACTTATAAGTTAATCTTATACTTATACCTAGTTTCTCTAATTTCTTTCACTTAAAATTGTGTATTTAAGTTTAAATGCAAGTGAAGTGAAAACACACAACAGTGTTTAGTTTTTATACTTATTGTCAATTATAGCAGTTCTCTACGAGTTCGTGGTTCGTGGTTCATCCCATTCGACAACTTTCAATTCAAGTTTTTCGTCAATGCACTGTGCAATGCGGTTTAACAAAGATTCTTTATGCACTTATACTAGCATAATAATAAAGCATAATAATTCATACTCCGTACCCAAATCCAAATCCAAATAAATTACTTTTAGATGAATATGTATAATTAAATGCATAGCAAAAAATCAATAAAACCAATTATTTTTCGTACTCCAACAAAAAATCTACCTGCATTTTTTATTTTTGCAATAAAATAGGATAGAATTAAAAGCTTTGCATTGATTTCTGGGTGGAATTTGATTGATTCGGAACGGTGTGTTGGTACTGGTACATCGCGGGATATACACAAGAATATGTACAGAACAGAGATACACCGGCACATCAGCTCTGGGATATAAAGATGCACATGAAGAGTGGATGAAGAGATGTTAGATGTTGTCCTACAGCAGGGATGCGTATTGAGTACTTGATACATATTCTGTTGAAGTTGAGATGAAAGCATTTCTACATTCTACGTGACTCTACCTAAAAGCACTTCCCTCCCCGGCTCTGCAGCAGCAGCATTATTACTCGGATCGTAAATTGTAAGTAATTCCTTCGTTTTGCTTGTAATTTGTAATTAGTTAAAGTTCTAATTATAACTAATTAATTATTGCATTCATTGTTCGCATTTGTGTATTAAACGTGCAAAGCTTGGTGGTTTCTTCGAGCATTGATTGAATGATAAGATTTGTTTTCCACCAAAATACAATAACAATAATAATAAAATAATAAATTGTTATTGTTTTGCAGCTGATTGTGCGGATTCCTGTCGCGTGTTGTGTGGTCCATTGTTTTCGAGGGCTTGGTTGTGATTCACAAGTACACAAAGTACGTTTCACGTGAAAAAATTAAGATTTTATATAGATTACAAGATTTGCAATGCAACTAGCACTACTAAGCATTTAAGAATTTATAAATTATCGCGTGTTTATGAAATATTTCAGACACTAGAACGAAGGGACTATGGCAGATGATGAAGGTGTTCCTCCCGGTTGGGAGAAGAGAGAAAGCCGATCAACAGGTATATAGTTTTTCAAAATTTATAAGCTGTAAGCTGTTACAGCTTATTTAAAAGTAAAACACAGTCAATATTGCAAATTGCGATTTAATTTGTAATTTTTATCCACGAAAGCAAATTGACGAATACTGGCTGTGTTTTACTTTATTTCAGGACAAACATACTATTTGAATCTGTACACGAAAGAGAGTCAATGGGATAAGCCACATAAGGCGGCGACTCCAGTTTCTCCTTCCGGACCTTCCAAAATTCAAGCAAGTCATATACTTGTGAAGCACAGGGATTCACGACGACCATCATCTTGGAGAGAAGATAACATAACGAGATCAAAGGAAGAAGCTCTGGAAATATTACTAGGCTATAGGGATAAAATTGTAGGAGGAGAAGTATCATTTGCAGAACTGGCTGCTAAATACTCGGATTGTTCCTCTGCTAAACGGGGTGGGGATCTTGGCCCATTTGGAAGAGGTATGTTGGCATATTGCTAATTTATAGGATATCAATTGTTTTTTAAATAAATAAAATAGTGAAATGGAGATAACAATTTTGTTCGTTTGGTGCGGTTGTAGGTGCAATGCAAAAGCCGTTTGAAGATGCAGCGTTTGCCCTCAAAGTTGGAGAAATGTCTGGACATGTATTTACAGACTCAGGCGTTCACATTATCCTTCGTACTGAATAATTTTTTTAAATAGCCAATTAGTTCTCGCTACCTGTTTTCACTGTACTTTTAACAACTTGTTGAGATTAAGCTGTCTTCAAATTGACACGTAATTATACTTTGCTACTGAGTTCTATTCGCTACTCTTATTATTAAATAAAATCATGCGTTCCACATACTTATAATAAAGTTTTATTATGAAAAATGTTACAAAAATGGTCTTACCAATATTTATAGTTATTATGACTTCGTTAGGTATCTTTATATAATTCTTTGAATTGTTAACAGACTAGATATGTGTAAACTAAAAATTAATGTGGGACGAGCAGATGAGCAAACCCTAAATTGTTTTTAAAGTCTTTGATTATTACATTGAGCTTAAAAAATTAAGCCGATGCAAGTGATAAGTGATTTCAGTTCATTTTAACACGTTTACGAGGGATGATGTGAGTATTTGCTGAAAAGATAGTTTTTTATTGGATTGCACTCCGAAATCTTGGAAATACAAGCCCAAATTTTGATTCTATTCCGGATAAAATTGGGAGAGCTAAGGCAAACCCGCCTATATGATCAGGATTTTCTGACTTTATTTGATCCACACTTGTAACTCGTACTGTTGCCTCAGAACCTGTTGGTCTCCTATTCATTAAAAATCGATTTATTCAGTGTTCATGAAAAATTCAAGCAGGGAATAGCGTTTAGAAAAATTCATGACTTACGTTCCGGCAAAATCAATGTAGAAGTAACGTTGAAGAACTTCGTACAGTAACAATGTCATCCCAAACTGTGAAGGCTTTATCACTCTTGTTCCTTGCCAAAATGTTTTTATCCCTTCCTCTTTAATTATTCTGGATGCTGCATCGAATACTCCGTTGTATGCAGTCTGGCCCGGTCTCGGATCGACCTGTTGGTGAAAGTTTGTAATTATATAACAGATCACAAGAATATATGGGACTACTTTCTCCATATAATCTTTTTCCTGCCTGGAGACGTGTTTTAATGACATCGAATGGCATTGATATAGGAGCTCCAGGTATTGTAGCAACTATGCCTGCAGCAAGTAGAGACAACGGAGTGTTGTACCCATCCGCATCTTGTAGTTGTATTTTTGTGTGAGCATACTAGAAAACGGGTTTATATAAAAGTATGAAAATGCGTAAAAGCATGTGTGGTTATACTCTCATGTAATTTCTCCAATTTCTTCATCGTAAATCAAATGCGTAAAAAAGTACTTTCACTCAGATATACATAGGCTTGGAGAAGAAGTGCGTTTTATTCATACCATGGGAAAGAATATGGCACTGAAAGGCACGTCACGCCACATACATGCTGCTGTTCCCTGAAAATAATTGAACCCATTAAAAATTCGAATTGTAGATAATATTATTATAATATTAAAGGTACAAGAAAGTAATAAATATGTACCCTGTATAAGCCTTTAAATCCCAGCTGCTTAACGACTGAGAATATTCTGAGTTTTGCTTTCGGAAACAATTCTCCAACTGTCTGAACACGGATTTTGATGGCTTCCAGGGGTTGAATAACGAACACGTTGCACGCTCCTGCGACAGCACCTGCGAAAATTTCTCCCCATAAAGGCACCTGGCCCTTTCGGTTCATCAGCTTATCACGGATGAGATCATTCATCTTGATACATAGCGTATATATGAATATTATACTTATCATACCACAATTGCTATATTGAAACAAAACAGAAAAATTAATTCATAAACTCACCGATAATTTTGTAGCTTTCCCTAACGATGTCCCAATGATTTGAGCTAGCATTCCTCGATATAAACCTTTGGGAGGTTAAATGAATCGCTAAGATTATAAATCGTAGCATGATCCAAAACTGGAGAAAATCAATATGAAAATTACATAAGATCAACCACTCTACATTGTTACCTGTTACTCCTTCAGTCTTAAGAATTTTTCGAAAGGCAGTTCTACTATTTTTAGTAAGTGGCTCTTCAAAAAGCTTACTAGGCCTTTGGATTTGCATTCGCGTCTTGATAAGGTCCATTGGATATGCACCCACGGCTTCAATTGCTGTTCAATATATAAATCATAATTAATCATAGGACTGAAGCGATGGAGTTTTTATGGGGTCGGGATGTATGTGTCGTACCTCCAGCAATGGATCCTAGCGTAAATCGGTACAAACTTTCTAAGATTTCTGTTACCCAACTTCTCTCTCCAGGACTTTGTACCGCTTTGATATCAAGAATGCGCTTATGCACTTTCATGTAATATTGCTCCGGAGCAATCTCCTGGAAATCTGATAATATCAGTGTGGGTGATTTATTGATAAGCTCGTTCAACTGGAATAGAATGTCCACTTCTATCGGAGTTCCAATATTCATGAACTGAGTTGCATTTATAAATTCATTTCTCGAAATCTCTCTCTCTTCATCGTCGTCTGACGCTGTAAGATAGACACGCTTAAGCAATTCGATATTATTGAGCACAGAATTGAAAGCTACAAATATGGGCAGCGAAACCTCATCACTTCCGGATATTCTCTGCGTAACCTACATAACATTTACCATAAGACACGAGTAATATATGCACTCAAGGATAATCTTCTAAATGCAGATCGAGGAAACTGATTAAATTCAAACATAAAATACCTGCTTCAAATTTGCTACCACACGTTCCGTCAGAAGATGTGTCCGAATTGTGGTCATGATCGTATAAAAGTCATCTACAGAAATTGTACCACTCCCATTCACATCATACTTCCGGAACGCTTCAATCGCATATTCTTCATGAAAATCCTGCAACCATTAATAAATTTGATAATGTGAAATTTTCTACGCTTTTCCTCCTCATTATTCTTGGTGCTTTCCAAAACTACATAGACTTACATGTAAAAATTGACTGAATTCAGCGTACTTTATAACACGACTACGATCTTTGCCGAAGTAAAGTTGCGTAAATGGACTTTCCAAATCGAAAGGAATTTTCTTCTGTAGGCTTGTATACGAAATAATCTCCGCAAACTCATCAAAGTTAACAAGCCGATTTCCATTAACGTCAAATAGACGAAATGCGATGAAATATAAGGCATCCGGAGCAGTGAGCAGACCCTCAAATGCCAAGAATTCTGGGAATGATATGAAGCCATCTTTGGACGTATCAACGATGCCGGCAAGAAGTTGGACGGATTTTGGATCATAATCATTATCCTGATGAAGTCCGAGAAATTTGCGAACAAAATCTTCCGAAGATATGTAGTGATGTCCGTCGCTTCCTACAGAAGCATACTATATATGGATCGAGTACAAAAGGAAAATTTAATTCTACTAATTGCATTTAAAATAAATACCAAATTTAGCTAATTAGGTACGCAAGTAGCTAGTATACTGTGAGTTTTCACTCAAACTTCAAGCCATGCTTTTTTTGCTTTTACCTTGAGAAATATCTGGTACAGATCTTCACGAGTAGCTCTTTTAATTCGCCTTGAAGGTTCTTTGCTCTACGAGAAATTCACAAACAATACTCCTTCATATATTTGATATCTGTTGCATGAGACAATTCAACATTAAGTCACATAAAAATTTATGCTGTTTAATATACACGTGCGACACTGAAAGACGCGTTCTACACATATAAAAAGTTAAGAGATAGAAATAGAAAGCAAAAGCCACGTTACCATAATAGAAAATTTAAGAAGCTCCCACAATGCCTACGGCCTGTCTAAAAATGAAGCAGAAAATCTTACTCTGAAGAATGCATTCATTTTCCAAGTGTGTTTCGAGTTCCGTTCCGAATGACGCAAGACAACAGAAGACGGAAATCTTGGAATGTTAAAAATATACTTTCGGAGCCTGTTTTAAGTTATGAATACCAAATTTATTGGGAAATTTTTAAATTTTATTCTCACCCACAACATCAAGCTATTCTACGCTTGACTTGGCACATGTGGAAATTGTGTCAACTGCTGCAAAGTATGCTGCTGTGACGAAAAGAAAGAGTCTCAGAACTCAGCAGGTTTCCATTCCACTAATGGATCTATATAGCCTTCAGCGTTGGGATAGGCTTTGGCCGCACTTGCTTTCCGTAACTTTCCGAACTTGACGATGAGGCAGTTCGAAAGAAATTATTAATGCTTTCTTCGCGGAACAAAGTATTACGCTGTCGTTAACGCTTGCTGGTGAGCGAGCTAAAGGTAAGGATGGCAGGATGGCTTCTGCCAATGTTTCGGTTATGCACACTAATCGTAAGTAGCATGCAAAGCGTTATGGGAAATTGGAAAGAAGTTGAAGAACCAAAAATGCATTATGGCAAAATGACAAAACCAACAAAATGTTTACATGAATTAGAAAAGTATGAAAGGTTGCTTTGTACAAAATGCATTAGCTTTTTTACGAACCTGTTGTTAAAATCAGGACCAATTACAAATACATGCATGTATATTGCATGCTGCATATAAGTATTCATTGCAAGTCAGACAAGGTAAGTGGTGGTTACAAATTGCATGTAAAACGTGAAACAAGTGTGACTGTATCCAAGGACCTGTTTGCATGAACGTTTTGTGTACCAAGGCTAGTCACAGTCATCCACTAAACTTTTTATTGAACATCATCCACTTGAATCCATTCGTTTGCTATAAAAGCTATCGGCCCAAACCAAACCCAATACCAAACTGGAATGCATTGTAACTTCCAGTATACTCGTTCCATGCTTGTGCCAACACCATTTTCACGTTCCATTTAGTGCAGTTTATTTATTTTCTTGCTAGAAACTGTAACATATATTGCATACTGATTGTAGTAATGCTTGTAATGTACCGTGTATAATGTTCATCAATAAATGTTAGCCTGTAATCTCAAATTGGTCACAGAAAGTCCTACTCTGAGAATTTTGGATACGTGCATTGCTTGCGATACTCTAATAAATTCCATGCTTTTCTTTCCTAAAGATTTATAAGGAGAATCTTATGTAAAATCCCACAAGGTGCAAGCGTGTTATTTATTTGTGAATTGCACGTGAACTGATGAAATAAGCAAGACCAAGAGCTGTACAGGCTGGCTCAGTCTGGCTGTGAACATATAATAAACTTGTGCTTCATGAGCATTTAGAAGCAACGTTTTTCATATGGACAGATTCCCCGAATATAGTACAAAGGACTTCTCAGTCAGTTTTAAGTTCCAAACCAAAGCCTCGACTCCGGTGTGGTAATGGTTTCAGTTCCAGTGGTCTTGTGGCATGTCATGTAAGATGCACTTATGATGGCTCTATTCGAATTTGATAAGTGTAGGTAATACTGAGAAGATTCGTCAAGATAATTTTTGAAATTTGTTGAAACTGTACCATTTGTGACAAGTATTATAACGTTTTAGTAAAAGCATGCAAGCGGAGTCCATAGGTTTTATTAATAAGAAAAGAGTTTATTGTTCATTATACTAATACTTCATGTAAATTTACATATATATTTAACATGGTGCACAATTTCGCATTGTGCGGATTGTCTGTAATAAGAAATTATGATATCATACATGTACATTACTAATTTAAACTTGAAGAAGGTACAATGCAGTACTTACAACTATTGTTTTGATCAGTGATTGCCCATCGTTTTAATATCACGTATTTTCCGAGCTTAATAATACCAACATATTCTAGATGACATGGATAAAGAGATTTTAAAATGTTAATATGCGTTCATTAGCGTCCATTCACCATCTTACAACAAAGATCCCAAATCATAGAGCACGTTACCCCCAAATCGTGATGTTCTGGCTTTCCTTTACTACTCGACTCGCATTGTCGGACTCCATCGCTTATACAACGATGAACATTTCAAATAACACATTAATCATCTTAACCTTCCACCTGACACTTTGAGTGGTCTAACTTATGTGTTCGATATATATGTGTTTATTAGAAGATTAACTAATTAATCAACTCAAGCCCACTCGTGAAGATTTCCAGGCAGAATTCAGGTTACTCATTTTTCGCTTCCATCAGGTCAGGCATACTTAAACTTCATTCTTCATAATTCCCTTTCTATTACTTCGTATTTGACAAAACTACTTGTGTGTGCACTGTTCCACACTACTTACCTACTCAAACATTTAATCATGCAATATATATTTACATTTTTAGATTAAATTAGTTTTCTTCTGTGGTTAAATATGTTGTTATTTTATTACTGATAATTATTCGCAAATAAATTGTGAGCTTAGAATTATTGTTCTGTGTATGCGAGTTATTTATATTAATTGAGAGATGAGATTTTACAATTACACAATGCGTAATTGCAAATCTATATAGATGTGTTTATGTAATATTTTGAATTAGTTGTTTGCTCAATTATATAGCACTACTCATAAAATGATTTGGTGACTCGATTTGGAGAGATGTTCTAAGAATATATCTGTGTATATGTACAAATTTACGTAACACACGTCCTTACGTTTTGGAATAATTTTAAAAGTCATTATTTTATAAACATTTTACTCAAATATGAATCTTTTATATATGAGAAATAATACTGGAATTAATTTAACCCGATAGGTATATGTATTATGCAGCAAATGTATTCCTATTTTGCAACGTAAACTGGAGAGCAGTGTTTGAATTCTTAATCACAAGTTTTTTCTTTTGTTTTTATAATTGTTATGTGTTTGTATAAATAAATGTAGGATTGCGAAAAAGAAGTCGTTTATTTATCCTACGACAGTTATTTTCAACTCTTATCGTTAGCGTTAGTTATCCATACGTCCGTACGATATACCCCAAAGTTTACTGTGTCAAATCAGCATGACCCATCCGAGCTTACAAGAATTTAAATTCAACCCGAGTTTACGCTTGACAATTCAATTTTGTTCAAACCAGTTCTTTCCTTCTAAAACTTTTCGACGATCGGATCGGTCAAGTATCCAATATCTTCCTGTCCTCGCCGTGTGGTAACACTACGCGCACTTCCTTAGACGTGCTTAAACTTTCAGATTTGGCATTCACAAATTGAGGAATACTTTGAATGCCTCAACAAGAAGGGGAGCAAATAGTTTTACCTATTACGTAATTCAGGGTGCATCTCATGTGAGCACATGCCACATGGAAATGGTCTGGCGAAAGTTTTGATTCATTTCTTGCCAATGAGAAAGTTCCGAGCCATTTTGGTGGGGACCTATCATGCAAGCCCCGATTAGGGAGCGTCTCCCCATCAGATCGTACGACTGGTCCAGCACGCAAATCTGTGAACAAAGTATCAAAAAAATATCCAAACCTCTTAATTTTGTATGAGAGAAGCTGGGTCGTGGAAAAACTATTTCCGTAGGCAAATCCATAAAATAAGGGACTACTCTCGGTAACAATGGGCCAAGGTTACGATTACGACATGGACGTGTGCATACAATACAGTCAACACTGTCACTCATCTTGTAGGCATGAAGGCATATACATATATCTCGTCGTTTCGCTCAAGGATGTGTACAAGAGGAGATCAATATCATACCTCAATTGAAGCAGATGGGAGCGCCGTCGAGGAAATTGAGAATGAAACGGCTTCGTTCCAGTTGGGATTATTTGAGTTCTTTCTCGCTGTGGTCTTCTTTTTCCGCTGTCTCTTACCACCACCCAGCAGATACACCTTGACAAAAGGATCTGTGATAATCAGGATGCAGAACAAGAAGATTAAAATGAATATTCCTTCACAGCTTTCACTTTCGCTTTCTCCGCGCTGATTCCGCGAATACGAATTCTAAGTCAGGCAGTCAGGTTGGGGCAAATTAAGGTAAAGCTTGTAATTTTTGTTTACTTGAGTCTGTAACTTATAGTCTGCTCTGCACTAGTACTATTCACTATGTGGATAATGAAATGAATTTTATAGGAACGCAAAAATTCTTTACATACAATAAAAATGTGATGTTGTTTGCTTACCAATGGTATCCTTATTTGGTGGGGGATGCAAGTTGCGAGCCTTGAGCAGTACGACTGTCAACCTCTCTGCCGAAGGAAGATACGAAAGAGATATCAGAATCTCTTGTTTCTCTCCCGATGGCTGCAAACGGAAAGATTTCATCTCTCAACATTACTGAAATTCTAGTTTGACGCCATGTGTTTCCGAACTCACCACAAACTTTTATTACATTCGACTTTCCAAGAAATGACAAAACTCGCTAAAAACTTACTCTTCTGCTTTGCACAATTTCTGCCCATATATCCATGTTCGTGGTAACGTTGTAATCTTCCAGTCGCATCGATACTTGTCCAACAATATCGTTCCTTGAATATTTGTCTTTGTCGAGAACCTACGGAAATAAATCATAGAAATTTTCAAGCTTGCATAAAAGCTTAATGCAATTTCCTTCCATGTGTAAAATTATGGGCTTAACGTATTACATCGATGGAGATCATGTTTGTAACATATCCACGATTCCACGAAGCCAGCAAGTAATGAAGTGTTGCAAAATTATGAAATATGAAATTTTCACAAAAATTCCAGGTATAAACCGGTTATGTCGATTTGTGAAACCGAGAATACCAAACAGCAACATTCCGATCTTATGCAACGTGGTCATAATCCTCAATGTGGTCTAGGGAAAACTTTCTCCCTTGTTAAATAAGCTACAACATCTAATAACACAGTAAGTTGATCCGGTTCACTTATTTACCACACAATCGACTAGTTGAAAGACTTTTTATATATGTACGTTCTTCGTACCCAGGAAATGAATGACCGATTTGTTGATTTTCCAGAAATATATGGCTGGGAGCAAGCCAGCAACAATGATGTCTTTAAGGCTCAGGCTCTCTCCCCAATGAGATTAAAATAATCCGAATATGTTTTCCGAGAATTGGTAAAGTACTGCTGGGGTTTTATGTGCAAGTCAGAGTATCTTTTTCATTTTACAGGTAGAATTTGAAGCAAACCTGTAATAAAGGATAATAAAGTGTTGCTCTTCCGTTGAAATCTGTATCTAGCCCAAAAGGATGGTTGTATGTGCCTTATACAAAGAAAGGGAAAATGAGATTTCATATTATTGTGCTCGCTCAGCAGGGGTTTTATTATCCGATGGAGTATTTTCTCTTAATATCATGATGTGATGTCGCCAACAGAAGGGAGACCTTGGTTGGAGAAAGCTATATGCAATACACATATTTTTTGAAAATGTTTGTTCTCTCAAGCTAAAGACCTTGTGTATAATGTATTTATTTAATGTGCGGTACTCACTCGTTTATTAATTTTGTTCCTTTATGCAATATGTTGAGAGGAGGAGTGAGAGAGACTCACTTGAAATGTTGAGCATAACTTATATTTCTAGTCTCCCTCTCTCCCTCTCTCTGCTGTGATATGATAACATTATTTTATGAATTTTTTATTTACCCAGACTCGCGTGATATATAGAGAGTGGTTAGGTATGAAACTTTGTTTTCTTCACGGATGGAAAGTACTTTCACATTGATGTGATTATGAGGAGAAGGCTTGTGTCTTCCACCTGTGCTGTTTTGTGTTTGCACACAACAACGTTCTTTTCTGCAGACTAGTTCAGTTTTCACAGGAGAGAGAACTTCAATAAAAATGTTGAGCCCAATGAAAGGAAATCTTCACGGTGCATGGAGCATTACGTATATAGCACTTTTTTCGATTGTGCTTGAGAACATCAAAAAAAGTAGAAAACGACTAGTTTTTTGGGGGCTTTCAAAGAGTTTTCTCCGCCTGTCTCATTTTCTCTGCCATTTTTCTCCTTTTCATGTATCATGTAAAGCTTCACTTCTTTACTTTTTCCAAAAAAGGAGGACGAGCAGAGAACTGAAACATTTTGCAAGTACAACGTGGGTTTTTTTCGCAATTTCCCAGAAATGAGGATTCCTTTGAGCTCCCACTTTTAAACATAGAGAAATTAATGTATCTATAGGAGTTGGCGGAGCAGAATATTACGTGAGTTTAATGGTGTTTTAACTTCGAGCAGACTTTCGGATAGGAGCTCTCAAACATTCCTTGAGAAAGGGACACTTGTGTTGTACAACAAAATATGTGGCGTGTTTTGGATTCCATTGGTTTCTTCACTACCTTATTGGTTCTCCTTTTTTACACTGACTGTGTGATCGCCCGTGCTCACGTTGGTGTGCCATGTGACATAACTTAACTACTCTTTGAACAGCGTTACAGTTTTAGACATTAAAAGTTACATATTCACATGTTATGTACAACTGCTTTTACATAAATTGTCACATTTGGAATACGTATGTTTACGGGCTAAATGAACCGATCAATCAAGTATGAGTTTAGAAAATGAGCATTTGCTCTCGGTGCGTAGCAAGCAGAGAAATGAAAATATTTTATGGTGATGAAGCTGAAACTTTGTCTTCTTTAATAACCGAGAGGGGCCTTATGAGGAATGAAAAGTTTCTAAATTATCTTTGTACTTGCATAATATATTCCGTAGAATTATGGAAAGTTGCTTACAAAGAATGCGAGATAGGGACTTTTCATCAAAGCTTTTGGAATTCTCTTTTGTGTCATTCCTCCATTTTGCAGAGTAATATATGAAGTATGGATTTTTAAAGCAGAAATGTATTTCGAAATACGGTACTGCACGGTACGGAAATTGAGATGTCTACATTTCACTTTCACATGTTACGGATATGTCTTCATGTGTGGGTGTTGCTTCATCATGACTATAGGCACTGGTTCTGTCATCGTTTGCATCCTAGCCGAGAACAAACTAGCAAACAGTGAAAATGGTGTATGCACATGCATATGCCATATACCCCTCATATAAGCACTCATACAAGCAAATAAACTCCATTTCAAGGAATTACATTGCGTTGCATGTGAGTGTGGAAATCTTGCGGATTCTTTCACACATGAAATAAATCATAAGATTGTTTCGACAAGGCATAAAAGTGGGTAGCCTGACTTTGAGTTATATATCATGTATCTTCCTACTCCCCTCCAAAAATGAACGTGTCAAGTTTGAGCATGGAATAATTCCTTCCTCTGCAAATTGATTTGAATAGGAAATGTAATTATGCTGAAAGTGACAAAGTTTTTTGCAACAGAATTCGTGGATGACATAAAAAGTACACTCATATAATATGTGCATAATTATTCTGGTAATGGATATAAGGAAATTCATATACATTCTCTTTAATAAGCAAACTTTTACTATAAATGAATACTGGTGGCATATGTTCCTTACCTGGAGAGTAATTATTTTCTCTTTCATATCGTCCTGTGATACGGGGAATTTAAAATGCTCGTCGAAGCAAGGATTGGCTTGGTTCGGCTGCACATTCGTTTCTCGCTTCCTTGTATCAACCTCAGGCGTCAAGAAAATTCGGATGTATGGATCATTAAAACCTGATTGATCTGCGCCTGGAAGATCATGTGCTAGAGAAATGACAAGAAAATTCTTGCGTAAGTATATATCCATATCATTATGCACAGCGAATCGTGCTTGAAACCTTATAATATTCATACAATTTTCACTTCGTGCAATCACATCATTTTCTCAGCAACAGTAATAAATTAAACTTTTCTCGCTACTAAAATAAGATACCGTTATACCTATACCGTATATTTTTGGAACAAAAACGTCTGAAGACAAGAGTATTAAATTTACTTAAAGTTAATTGCAACTCTGTTGTTTCATTTTAGTTTAATATTGTCTAGCACCGAGCTTTATTTTCAGTGGAATATGTGACCCTCACCCCAGTGCAGTACTTTTATCCATGAGACAGTCTACCGACAATCAAATTTGTTTTAAAAAAGGAGCTACTAAAATGTATAGCTTCCTGTTTCGTTTGTAAGACTGCACATAATATAGCAACAGGATTTCAGGTTCCAAGGACCTTATATAGTGCTCTGTGAAGAAAGGTTAAATTAGTGGTATTTCGTGACCTTATCGCTGTGAAATTTGTCCTAAATTCAATAAGCCAGAATTGAAAGAAAAGCTCAGCGGGGCCTAATGGAACAAGAACAAGTAACACAGATTCGAGATACACTTCGGTTAATGGTGCCTGGGTCTCCACTCCAGTTACGATATGGGGGAAAACTAGCAGAGTAAAAATGGGCAAATAAAAGAAACTACCACCAATAAAAGTGTAATATATGGATACACCATCGATCATCTCAGAGACTTTGTGGCAGAGTGGAAGACAGCGAACCTTTGTTGGTCCTATCTACGCCTTGCATTCTTTCGACCACTCTCTGCTGTTGGATGTGGGGAGTGGGGAGAAAGGAAATCAATAAGGTAGTAGAGCAATAGCAATATACTTTTTCGCTTCGTAAGGTTCTACGAGATCCTTTTTGGTGAATAAGTTTATTGAATTTGTTGCAGCTTTCTTTCAGTTTAATGAAACAAAAAAGTACCGCACATCCTTCCTCAAGCTTGCTTTTGTTTCCCTACAGCTTTTCTGACCTAGGCAAACTGTCTAGAAAAGAAAAGGGCGAAACAATAATTTTTCTGTTCTCGATTGCTTGTGCATTGTGCTTGAGTCACTGTGTGTAAAAGTATTCGAATTTCACCATCTGCGACAGGTAACGAAATATGAATGCAAGTAGGTCAGATTCTGGCTGCATACATAACAAAAATGATTCTTGATTTTTGCATGCTGTTGGTTGGAGTTGAAAGATTTCTAAAGATCTTTCAAAGAATAAACTACATAAAAAGAACGAATAGACATGCTTTGTCTACCCGATCGATGTAAAATGATTAAATGACATCACCATTTTCAAATAGGAATATTTTTACAATCCTTGCGCATTGTTGTGGACGAATTTTCTACAGAATGACACATCAAAGGATCAAAATCCTTCTACCGTCCAATTTAATGCAAATCATATAGGTTTTGAATTGGGTGCAAATAAAATGACTAAAGTAAACGTCTCGATGTGTTACGTCACAAAAATATAAGAAGCATTGTTCTCTTTCGTTTCAAAATTCAAAGGAGTGTCTAATGATTGCCAACAAACAAGTTTCATAACCCATATTATGTTTCCTTTTGTATGCAGGTATTATTAAGTACCTTTGAAGGGAGGCAAGTTGGAGAAAACTATATTATGTGGCTTATAGAATTTAATTAAATGTAAAATGAAAATGAATTTTCATAAGTTGGGGTACGAATGTTTTGTCTTCTTTCAGTTTGCCACAAAAACGTGCATTTGCCGAGAGTTCTTCGCATTTGTTTTGTTAATCTATATTTGTGATTGCAGCACCAACGTTGTGCGTTGATCTATCGTTCACTTCACTTTCTCCGAGTTATTAGATTGAATATAATTGTAAGAGGAATCTGAGACGGGGATAAAGATATTATTATCATTACATGTAAAATGTGAATTTCATAGACAATATCATTGGTTATTACAAAATTATTGCGTGAAATAGAGACTAAATTTTTGAAGGCATATTTCTTATTGCTCCCCATGTCCCCATTGCCTGCATTCAGGTTTATGTATGTGCTGCATTTTGTCAACACTGCAAAAAATGCCTCTTTATAACGAAGGCAGTTCGCATTTATTCTATTTTCTGCTTGTGATGTGAGGTTAAATTGAATTGGATGTTTATTTGTTTTGTTTTCCATGCTTTCAAAAGTATGTATATTGAAAAGTGCCTTTCAAAGAAAGAATGCAAAACTCCGGGTCTTATTTATCATATTTTCCCACGTCACATTTTATGCGTATTGTGTTTTAGAAGAGACAGACTGGATTGGAATTAATGACATGATAATGTTATAAAAATATCACATCCATCTCGTCTCGCCGAAAATGGACGAGACACAGAAATAGCTTCTTATTTGGGAAATGCATAATGGGTTGACTAAGTTTTGAAAGACTACATAAGTTGTCTTATGTGAGCGGTATATATTTGAGTAAAAGTTCCTCAAAAATAGCCCCCCTGAGGACCCTAAAAATTGCACTTTTTATAGAAAATTTCAACGCTGTGGATTTGGCGTATGCTTACTCCACACGGTTTTAGGTTTGAGTATAGCATACGAAAGAGAGAGTTGTATAAGCAATAAAGTAAACAATAATTGTTTACACAGTCTGAAAGGTTTTAAGAATGTTTATGAGCATATGCTAACCGAGTTTTGTTTTATATGAAAATATTTTAAGCATTCTTTCATCAGCAATTTCATTATTCAGTGATTCAATGTTACGATGTTACGAAGTACTACGATCACAAGACTTTGTATAAGTACCACTAAAACAGATATGCTAAAAATTGTGTGCGAATCTGAGAACATGTATTCCTATTGCCTTGTTTTGAGGAGGACTGTATGGCCGAATAATGGACGATTGGAGTACCCTGACCTAACCAATCTGGCTATAAACATTTTTTCTATAAAAATTTATGGGGCATACACGAAGTTTTTATGCGTTAAAGGATATTAACTTTATGTAGAAATGCATTCCGAGTAAAGTAAACCATTTTAATAACATTGAAGAAGTGAAAGTACTTTTGGGGCATAATGAAACAAGCATGCCAGAATAACTTAACAATTTGATTATATTGAACGTACAAAATTCCAAATGCGAAAGAAATACGTTGCAATCAAAATCAAACAGGGATGGATGGTTTATACCTTCGTTTGCAAGCAAACTTTGAGATTAATGGAGAAGTTTTAACAAAGGTTTACCCTTTGGTTACACAAAAGGTTTACACATCTTTTGTGCCGGTTGATATCGTTGAAACATTTCCCAAAAGCACAAAGGCATGGAAGTGCTGGTATGGACAGTAAGTAAGTACATTATAAACTTGAGCAAAAACTGCATTATAATACGTGACAAAGGTTTCTCATTTCTTCTGTAAATTTACTACAACTCGTATAGTATACCTCAAATCAGTAAATCTGTGTCCCAACTTCATTTCCAATATTTAACTTCGAAGAGAGATGTGTGGTTTTTACATGCTTTCTCATGCATCTGCTAAAAGCGTGTGAGGATGAGGAAATAACATCCTCACAAAAACAGCCGCTCGCGTTCCCTCTATATTTGTATTCCACTTACCCTCAATCACGTGCACATGAAGGTCGGACTTGTCTAAATCGTATTTGATTCCAAAATGAAGTCTTCCCAAAGGAATGTTGTGATGAGCATTGTGAGTAACCACATCAGTAGCATCTGCTGGAGCCGACTTATTTCCTGGAGAGCGATAACCACTCGGTTGCTGGCTTGCATCAAGAAAAATGCAAATATCCTGTTTCTGATATAAATCAATTCGGAGAGTTCCCAGTGATGGGGATAATGGTCCCGTTACAGGCCCAGACGATGAAAGCGGATCTGTCAGCGATGTTGGAGATTTTGGACTTGGAGTCATCGGAGGAATTAGCAAAGGAGACAGACATCTGGATGCTCGCCTATATTTCGTGGTAAAAATTATATTCACATTATACATCAACTAATTTCCCTTTACATCTTCATGTTCAATAATATATTCGTTATGCAAACTTTCTCTCATAACCCATAATAATGCTTACTCTGTATCTATGTATTCCGATATGCCCATAGTGAGTGAAATTATGCAACACCTTTATTCTTTCATGCTTATATGGTTCTTCATTTTATAATCTTATAGTCAACGCGCTTTGTGACGAGTGACGTACATTGATGAAGTATTTGATAGACTCTTTGAAGATGGTGAAATGAGGAAAGGGAAACTAGAAGGATTTGGGGAATGAAATGTAGGGCAAACTATGTAGGTAAACTACCTCATAAAACGTCGTGGACAAATAAAACCGTCCTGATCGAACTAGTTTGTACTAGTCGTTTTGGATTACACAATAGCATTCTTCTCGATTCCGGAAAGTTTTAAGCTATTGTTTGCTTAAGGCACAGTTTGAGATAAATCCTGTATTATTGTGTGTGTGACTGCAGTTCTTTATTTCTCCACCTTCATCCTAGTCCAAGGAGAAAAAGTATCAATGCCACTACAAGCTTAAGAAGATCATGCCAAATAAACTTCAGGAAGCCGATCATGTCATGACATGATTCTTTTTATAAATCCATGTTAATAATGACTACGTCAGTAAAGTTCTGTCCGTGTGGGATGTGCCAGTATATCATACTGCATAATATCGTATTGACTATCAACGCAACGGGGTACTCGAATCGAGGGGAATCTAATACGAGTACCTATATAAAAGACATCTATATTTGAATCTTGATCCGGTATTTTTTGGCTGGTAAGAAGTTGGAAATGAGGACTTCTTATTTATATGCTTACTCATAAGTAACTTGCAATACATGTCAATCCTATCCAATGCTTTCAGCTTGTTTTCCGTAGGAAATGTGTATACTCGTAAGTCTTGTGCAGAGGCTTACATTGAATTGAGATCAGAACTTTAAGTTCGTATAATGCCAATGTATGTTTACGACGGTAGTGATTCACACTGTTGCTCCGTTAAAGATATTGGAATATGCTTTTTTGCCAAGTCTACACCTTTAAACTTGATCATACGTATTGGTGAAAGCGGATCTGCACTTCGCGAGAGACGTTTTCCATCCAAGTATGTAATCATAACGGCCTTCTTTACAAGAACTCTTCTTGTTGTTGTTCATAGAATCTTGTTATTTTTATGGTATTTTATTTCCACTTCTTCACAACTCTATTATCAAAGGATGATCTGCTGTTGGCTCATTTTATTTAAAAAAATAAGAGTGTCTATATAAAAAAGGTACATTCGATATCCATAAGTTCGCCAAATATGTTTCCTTGTAGTAATATGAATATGACTTGTGTGTTAGTTTGCGTAGTCATCCTCATGCGATTCCATCAGGACCTCATTACTTTCCTTGTGCGCATAGCAAAACCGTCTGCATAAGTATACTAACCATTCAGTTCGTTCACCTTTTACAAGTTCACATTACAGAAAGCACGAATCGAATGTCATATCTCTCTCTACTTTTTTCCCCTGCAAATGACAAAAATGTCACATTGTCAGCAAAACTATAATGCATCACTGTTTGAACAAGGTTGTCACTTTCCAGCCAGCAACTGATGATAGCACGCTCTATTTGGGTGAAAGTCTGTCAGATACTTGTCCTCTAACACGTTCCCTTTGTTTACGATTTATCCATTTAATTCATGGAGTATATGGTATTAGACACACAGAATAACCAATATGTTGGTTGGATCCATATGCAATATACGATAATCAAATGGTATTTACTTAGCCCTTTCATGTTCATAACCAATTGCATATAACACTGCTAACTCAACTATAGTGGAGGAACTAGAAATAGACATGTTAATTGTCCGTGTTTCACGAAATATTTACCTAAACTAGAGTTGCACTAATTCGTTGTCTATTTACGATAAAAATACTAGCGTAAGTAAAATTTAAAACAATAGTAAAAATAACAAGTTGGTTGCTCACATGCATGCAGTATCTACATGATTCTTATAAGGGTTTGGGTGTAAGACAAAAAATGTTATTTCTCCATCACGCCATCGCCATCGTATATTTTTATAAGGGTAAAAATGGCATGCATTACAGACGTCGTGCTGCTGATCGAAAAATATGACACGCATGACGTATATATATGTATCTAACTGCTCGAGCTTGAGAGAAAGCAAAATTTTAGTCCCATGAATTTCATGGCCATATGGACTGGCGAAAGTAGTTTTACTGAAGAAACTCGTGTTTCGTTCCGTTGAAGCTTTTACTTGTCTGTCTTCAAAAGATTTCAACCAAATTGAAATTGAAATTCCTAGGTAAAAAGTTTGTTCTGGGAAATTGTAACGCCTACATGCTATCTTTCTAAGATTTTTGAAATGTGATCTTCAGTAACGTAAAATATGACGCGACAGCACCTGTCCCCTCAAGATATTTACTTTACATCGGAAAGTAGCTGCATATGACATTGGATGGAATGCACTATATGTTTTGGAGTGCTTCAGAAGTTATTGGTTTATAAAAACCGGTGGCAGTTTATTTTTCTACCTAAATTAGCTTATGATCCATGAATTGGAAATCGGTTGGACTTCTAGATCAAACAAAATGAGAAAAATGGTCCATGAGGAAATGTGATATGATAACCACATTTTGATGCGAAACAAGTTTAAGACATGTGCTCTGTCGACCTTGCAAAACCTTCTGCCACGTCATGCTGTGAGATTTTCGCAAACGTCACACAGAGCATGATTAATTTTCCTGTCGGAAAATGGTGAAGGGCTGACTAAAATTTTGACAGAACAAAGGGAAACACGAAGCTAGTACATGTCCTCAGACGCATTCCGCCTAAACGTAACGTGCTTAAGATAAGGACAAGGGGATAGTGCATACTTCTCAACGTTTAAAGGCAAAACCAGTTTTAGTGCTTTTTGATTTTGCAAAGGCACTAACTAAAATGCTGACGGAGGTAGTGCGAATGAGTGGAAGGATAACTTGTATTGTGAAAGTTTGAAACTAGAGATCGCGAAGAAACGGTGTACCCAGCAAAGTTGCTCAACATATTTGATGAAGAGGTTGTGTAATATCCAATATCCCTTACCTGACACATAAACTGTTAGCTGACATCGGCTTGTAAGGAATACTCGCACAGGATCCAGCATCGACACTAAGACTCGTTGGCGAATGAGATTCTCCTTGAGGTGAAGTGCCCAGATACGGAGACGATGGTGATCCGCTCCTACTGATTTCCAAGGATGCTGCCCGAACCTGAAAGTAAAATCAACAAAATGCGTTGTTGAAGAAGAAAGCTCAAGTATACTATTACCCACTGTTTGCCAACTTTATTTCCATCGTTCACAGACTTCTACAAGAGATTAGATGTGAATCATCAACAGTTGCTCATCAAAAGCATCATTAAGATGACGAAAATAGACAACTGCGTAGTAGTTCGATTGCGATGAGCACATCAAGTTCAGGCGAGTAATCTTCATGTGTGCAGTCCATCCTTCGCATAAATCCCTAGAACTTGAAGACCTTTCAAGTGAATAATCTCAGGTCTTGTTGATTCACCCGAAAATTTTATGTACTTTTTTTCTTGTGACTGTAAATGCAGACATGTTTTTCCAAGTACCTTCATTTCCTCGCAACAGCAATGGAAAAGTTTTAGAGAGAAAAATACGTGTGATACCAAAAAACTACGACTAACGAAAAAGAAAGTTTACAGACAACTTCAGCAAACAGTTGGTTGCCTCCTGAAATTGTTGCAATGAAGCCACTTGGCATATAGTCCTCTTTTTTTACTGTTACACAACGCTACAACTTGACCATTTCTAAACTAAAGCAAACACATTATCCTTCCCCATTACATCTTTACATCGGAATATTTATGGAAAACAGCGTAGAAGGCATTGAGTGAGTGTTGTATCTGTAGGGTGCATTTCCACTTACCATTGTTTCGAAAGACGAAAGAGAACGTCTGGAAATATATACTATTTTATGTTTTTCTTTCAGCTCTGAGGAAACTCTTACTCGTCTTGGTCTCGAGACGTTGATGCTGAAGCTGAACGCAGCAATTATTGATTTTTTTCTCTCTCTCTCTTCTTTACTACGTACTTTTAGTTTCACGTATACATTCATTCGGTAGTTATGATTATTACTCTCGTTTTTACTGTTGAAAATGCTCTCTGAGCTCTTACTCTCTTTCTCCTCATTCTCTCGCCTTGTCTCCGTAGAGCGTCCTTCGAGACCCTTTGCTATTTGGTATATCCTTTTACAGATTCAGACTTGGTTCCAGAAACGTTCACCAGAATATATATACACCATGAATCAAGCAAAAAAAAACTGGTGTCGGTTGCTCTCTTCCTTTCTCCTTCGTATTAAGACGGTAACGCAGAAGGTTTAAAACGACTTGAGGAAGAAAATAGGAAATGTGTGCTGCTAACGCTTAACAACCTGTTGCCCGATCCCCTCCATGGTCTAATGGGATTTGGACTAATGCTCCTACTGCCACATTGCATTTGTCTTTATTAATAGTACACACTCAAGTATCAACTTGCGACTTTTACGGAATACATACACACACACACCCTAAGCTACCAAAAAATGGTTGCAAATGACACTCTTGTCCGTTAGAGAATGGAAATTACCAAATTCACATACGTGCTTCTCTTGAGAAAAAGTATGTTTGTCCTCGCTTGTTGCAACAAAAAGTTTCTCTCTGCCTGTCAAAAGACTAGTGAGTCAACACCTCCCCTTCTTCGAGTTTTGTACATTTTTTGTCACAGCAATCCAATTAACCCCCGTAGAATATGTTGATTTGATTACTCGATACTTTACTCCTCCGGTAGAAACTCTACAATAATAACTATTCTTACAAGTATATTACGAACTTCCTTTTCCCCGGTACTTCATTAAAAAAATTATAGCTTTCTCCTCAAGCATTGTCACACAAAATGTAGCCTAGAAAAATATAAATCCCTTTCCATACCATCAGCGTATTCCTTTATTATTATGTACATACGATTGAAACTTGAGGCTGTAGGCTGTAGCTGGAATAACCTTGAACAAATAACTGTGATAGCCATTTTATTTTTGATGTTCGTCTCGATATTCGTTAGATGTTACTTTGTAAGGGGAAAAGTATTTCACAATGTTCCACTGGAAATCAAGCAAGTAATTGACAAACATGATGGCAGCAACTATCACGTTTATATATATCTGCAGATTGGTGTTTTCAGTAAACACGTATGTCAAACTAGATTATAGCGAAAATATTTACTTGAAAAACAAGTCTGCATTAACAATAGAGTGCTGCCTACACATCCATAAAATCTACGTAATATAGCGATGTTTATCCGGTTTGTTAAAATCAAGGCCACACATGTGAAAAGTTTGTCCTTCACTCTCAGATGTTGTATTGTAGTAGCATTTAAATAAATTCGAGAAGTCTCCACTCGTGCTTGACCGAGTTAAGTACAGATCACAATTTCCTTTCACGGTAGACCCTGAACATAAGTAGCGTATACTTGGCTGATTGTATAAGCTTGTACAATATCTGCAGGCCTTTTGAAGGTCATACATGTAATAATGTGCCCGAAGGTATAGAAAATAATCATGAGGAAATGTGGGAGAGCTTCCATGAAGCCATTTTGAGATATGAGCTATATGCCACTCCGCCTTGATTTTATTCAGAGAAGTAGATTAATTAAAAGTTTCAGTTTGATGTGAAGTGACTTTAAAAAGTAAGCGAATTTCGTGGCTGGCTCTGGATGACTATGACATGACTTCAACTGCGTAAATTCGTAATGTAAAATGGCAAAATGCGGGGAAACTTTTTTCAGCGCTTTGCTTTCTACTCGGATTGAAAGGGGAATTCAAGTGCACATTTAGATTAATGGCAAACGCCGATGGGTATAGGTAGAGCACTTCATCGCACAACTGCGGCACACAAAGATCCATATCTTGTTTGACAAGTTGAACTTTTGTGTACATAAGCGTACGATACGAACTTCCATCTTCGTTCCTTTGTGTCGTTTTGTTCTGAATGTATCAAATGCCGAACTCATGCAAAGGCACATTGGACGATAATATAATGATGCTATGAAGTAAAGTTACAAAGCATATGTATGTAATCATTAAACTGAAAAACTGTATATTTATGCAATTTTCGTTCACGTTCACATCACACATCACAGCCAGCAATTCCAACATCCAACTTGCCAACATCTTCGGGTTTTTATACATTCCGATTTTTGAAACGCAAGGGTTGCTAATATTTTATGGAGTAATACATGAAAAACGACATCATTGGACTGGAATACTTCATTTAATAATGAAAAGTAACTTACATGAAGTGGGGACGGGGAGCGTGATCCTGTATAGATTAAAGGAGGTGACTCTGGGGGCGACTCTCCAGACTGTCCTTCCGGAGTAAATGTCCGTATCGCAGGCGAGGAACCACGGTGTCCCTGAAAATCAAACATATATTTGTTCTTTCAATGCTTAATGCTCTTTCAATGAAATTTTATATGCGCGTTTAATTTCATGTATTTCCTTGATTCCATAGTTCAGTGATTCTTTATTGACAACAGCACGAATTTTGAACGCTATGGCTCTATGTTAATATTTAAACACTTGTCGATTTTGGTCAATTAATCCTTTTCGGTTTGACTAATGGATTATTATATGGTTACAATCTTACAATAAAATATGTAATATAGTCAATATGTAATCGTGTCCAATCCAAACTACAGCAGATATTGGCATTTCCAGTCCTTTCGACATAAACTTTTTTACAATTTCTTCATACGCATACATACATAACACGTGGGACATTTATGCATTTCAGTTTGCATTTCTATAACTGTTCCAAAAAAAGTATTGATATCAAATTCACGGCGACGTCTACAATTTTTCTCTTCAAGGTTCGATAGGTGTGCTATAGCGCATCCGGAGACGGATGGCTCTGAGCTGCACCACGATTCGTGGTGCAGCCACCAAACCAAATCGAAACAAAAGTATAAAAAAATATAGCGTGGAAGCTGAGAACATACACCTCAACCCCGTGCGGTTTCCAACAGAGAGCTACTTGAAATAGTTGTAGTGGTGCACATATAAATGGATAAACATGGTCGAAGAAAAGCCTAAAAAATGCATGCTCCATTTTAAATTGTATCATTCTTCCACTTCTTCTTCCGATCTCAGGAGGATTGAGCAGCTGAAGTCTATTGTGCTCTTGTCAATAGAAGCGTTTATATTTAAACAAAGAAATCATTTGTCGATTCTTGATTTTGTTTGCTTCTCTACTGCCTATTTACCTACTCACTATATATGTACGTACTTACAATATATATATTTACAACTTTTTTCTTGATATATCGTCTGCTCTCATTCGAGTAAGAGGGAACTTGCGAATCCAATCGGCTGCCTACCTCAGCTCATTCTCCTTCAGCTTATAGCGCTCTCTCATCTCTCCTCCTTTTCATCTCACACACAACTCAATTGAGAGATGTGAAAGCGAAAAGGCTTATCGTCGGCAACGTTTGCTCAGAACACTTTACGTTTTTAAACCCATTCAGCTCTGTCTGTGAGCAAAAATCATTTCACCTGGTTTAGGTACAAGGGCAATATTCGCCGTATTTGCCTTTAAGTAAACGCATCACAAGAGAAGAGATATTTTATTGCTATCGATTCAACCTTCTCCCTTACATCAACCATAGTCAGGTACTGCATTTTATGACTACGTCTCTTGTGTCTGCCTCGTGCGAAAAATGTCCGGCAGGGTAAAATTGTGTGAGTATTTTAAGCACATATAAATATCTACATCAGAGCAGTTCATGTGAGCACACAAAGGCTATTCTTGGGAGGCTACCCGAGTGGATGATCGTAGGTGTAAAAAGGGATGGTGTATTATCATATCGCAAACTCGCAGTGTCAAGTTTTCTGAAAGCCTCTTATCAACCAGAATGATATATTACCCTTTCAGCTCCCCCTTGTAAATAAGCGGAACCCATCCACGAAGAAATCCAATATTATTTATCTGCGGACGGTGACATATTACTGTGAAGTAGTGGATGAGCACCCGAGAAAACGAACAGAGACTATATATATCTACGTATTTGCTCGGCTATTTTTGTAAATGCAACAGGAGACAGAGTTGGTGTGGTATGTATGTATGTATGGGCGAAATGGCCGAAATTATCTGTCAGGATTTTCTCCATTTGTTTGGTTTTACGATGGACAGGAGGAAAAGCAATATTTACGAGCTGAATGTGGATTGCGAGTTGCAATGTTGTACAACTGACTGAGAAGTTGGACTACATAATTTATGAACGCAGATTTTCTCTTCTCTTTTCTACTTTAAAGAAATCGCGCAAGCTTGCACTGAGGAATACTACTCAACGAACCGTACCGTGTAAGCATGCATAATAGATCGTTGTTGGTATGCTTCGAATGAAAAGCTTCATCATGTATCTTGATACAAGTTTGTAACCAGTACGATATACGAAATACGAATTTATAAAACCGGAACTTGGCCAAAGGCTAGTTTGGTCAAATGAAGCTTGAAAGTGTAGACCGCTTAGAAAGATGAAAGCACTTCTGACACAAAATTCAGTTCCAGATTATTCTCACCAAGAAGACGTGCAAGCTAAAAGGTACACACACGGATGAAATGAGACTTTTTCGCCTAGCTTTTTTTGCATTGTAGTCGTTATGTGGTTTTAGATTATACTTCCTGTGGAGACGAAAAGTAGCTTCACAAATGTTGAATGAGGGGAATTAGCTTACTTTCCTATTTTACTGTAGCGAAACCAGCTTAAGTCAGTTTGAAATGTAGCAATGAATTATGCCCATCGATCCGGTATATGCATATATTCCATACAACACACCGAAATTCCAGCATCATAATAATATATGTATTGTTAGCTTACTTACATTTTGCGAAATCGGATACTTAGACCAAAACTCAAAAGGATCCTTTGGAAAATCATGGAAAATGGTCTACCCGAGATAAAATCCTAGACTCGTCTCTAATACGTAGGCGTTTTAGTTAGAAGTAGTAAGCTTTCGACAGCAGAAAAAACTAGAAGTTTCTCTCTACTCTCCGAGTTATTTCAGATCGCCACAGGATGCTTTAAATGCACCAGCAAAAGGTAATCTAATTTTTACCTGTGTAAAGTGAAAGTAAACTTTCACTCTATGTTGATAGAATGTATCCAAAAAAGCTTTTACACTGAGAGAGGCTCACGTAGTCTCTCTCTCTCTCTTCCACATTCTTTTTTCGAGGAATATCCTATTGAGGGGCATTCTGCATCTTGCATTTATAATACTTGTATGCCAAGGTTATTTTACATAATATGATCATTTATGCACATCCTCTTCCCTTCCCCTTTATTGATCGCTTGCGTATTTGTGTGAAAGATTAAATAAACTTGATTTCATTGTTATCCAACAGAGTGGCGCAGTACATTCCGTAACTCAAAAAAAATCTCAAGGCTGGAAGCTGGAACCGCTCATAGTTGTTATTGATCAGAGCATGTATCTATATAATATAAACCCACGCTTGACTACTGTTCCGAATCAGCGAGTTCCAAGTCACTTTTTTCGAAAATAAGACGCCTTTTTACGAAGACAATAACTATTGGTTGAATAGCTACTTCGAAGAATATCCGTGGCTTTTACAAACGGAAATGGGGACATAAAAGGAATTTAGGAAATGAAATCAAGAAAAAAACGTATGAAAAGAGAGTGCTTAGTTCTTATACTCTGCTTCTGTGTACGACGACTGTGTGATGTGAGTAACTGGAGCATGCAACAGTGGGTTTTTTGCAATGCCTCTTCGATGTGTGCAAGTATGAGAAATGCAGTGAATTGCTTGGCGAATGGTGATATGTCACATCAAGTCGAATCATAATCATATGTTCTGGTTTGTATAATCGGACCACCTCTATAATGCAAACTGATTGTATATAAGTACTTATACTATCACATATATTCAGATATACGTTAGAAACATATAGTACTTATGTAATTTCCCTGGTGGAAATCTCAAAGGACATACCCAAAAAACGCTGGAGGAGGTACACCGACCGAAGGAAGTGAAAGGAGGTAAAGTAGGAGTAAAGTGAGACATACATCTCTGTCACTTGTACTTGCTCGCTTTTGTGCTGGCAGCTCGCTTCCAAGTCTCGCCGTGATGGAATGGAATTATATTCTTCCATACCTCCATTTTCCCAACATACAAACTGTGAGCAGCGCTTTTGAGTGCTGTGCCGTTTCAATCAACTTGTCAACGTTCAGATATTGTCGATTTGTTATTTTCACGAAGAAGCTAAAACTGAAGCCTGTGCAACATTTATAAATCTTGGAAAGTCGCATATGTTTACTTTTTAAAAGATAAAAAGTTGGCTTGTTTTATGACATCAAAAAGCGAAAGACGTGAAGCAAGAAGATGTGTTCGGTCTTGCGGGACGTGGAAAACTTTTGATAGCTCTCAGGTCTGGAATGTCTCCGTAAATGGCTGCGAATGTCTACCGGAGAAGTTATTTATTAATTTGTTTGTATACGCATTGGCCTGGAACGTGTAAATCACTGGTCATGGTCACACACACACACATCTTTCTCCATAAATGTAACTAGCTCGAGCTGTTTAGAGCCTCACTTCTAATTTGAATAATTCTCGAGCTCGTTCCGATGTAATTCGAACAATAACCTCTTTCGTAGAAATATGCGAATCTGTCCCAGGAATACCAGTAAAGCAAGCTAATATTTTCTTAGGCTATTGGAGCTCTAAATCCGATGGCAAATCCCTTATCTAAATTGAGAGGAACTTGTATTTGTGCATGAATTTGTAAAATCAACATTAACTTTATTTTAAGTCTTTATCACACGCGCTGATAGAACTGATAGCCCTGTGCAAATATTAAAGTATATGTACATAGTGTCGTGTAAGGGGAAGGAAGGGATGAGTCGACATAGTAGAATGATTACTAATAACATTGTAAAATGCATATAAGTATGGTCCACTGCTTTAGCCTGATAAGAAGTTTAGCCAGGCTAGAAAACAGTTCCAACACTCCAGCTAACGTTTCTTCACTCTTCATTACGCTGAAAGCTGAAACTTGTGGAAGTAAAAGTGGCAAGTTAGCATGCTCTTCTTCTTTACAGCTCATCTACTCTCCCAAATAACTTATTCTTCCAAAACAAACCAGACTTGTTCGACTGTAACGAGAACTTGTAGTAGCATTATTATTATCTCATATAAATACATTGCTAATAACTCCATTAGAAAAATAATGTCTTCCTGATCACATTAAGGAAGCATCCCTGCATCTCAACTCAACGGAAGACATTATATTGTAAAAAATTAATCTAGCTGAAAATAGAGTTGCAACCACTTTTCCTTTGAGAAAGTCAAGCGTATGGCAAGTTTCAACGAAAAAAAAACCTTTTCATATTCTCTTCCTCCTTTTTTACTCCAAATCATTTCACATCAACTCGTCTTTTCAGCCTTCAGGCATCCTCTGCTCTAGTTCGAAACAGGGAAGTAGGGAAGTTAAACAAGTGGGCTGGGCGAGAACGGAAAGATGGGTTAGAATCGTGACTTGATTAGTTAATACCATAAAAAACATGGAGGAATAATATGGCTTATATTCTCCCGTTTTTGTGAACGTTGGTTGCTCTCATTGTCATCCTTGTGTAAGACGGAGAATAAGTTGAGACGAGGCTTTGAGACTTGCATATATTACGTATTCACGTTTGTGAAGTAAACTGATGCGCTTTCTTCTACATTTTTATTAACTATTCTATTTTTGCAACATGCAATGGGTCCAAAAATGTGCAAATGAGTTCATCGTTCATCATATGCCACGTTCCATATTATAACCATGTTTTAGAAGAAGCAGACCAAGCCCATTACCACCTCAGAGCTTGAACCATGAAAAAGTCCTACAAAACATAGGCTTCCCTGAATTCGGAGTGGAAAAGGCTCCCTCACAGAATTTGCACAGAATGCATTTCTTTAGAGACGAGCGAGTGAAATCCGCTCTGATGATATGAAAAAGCTTCTCTCAAAGAATAAAGGATCCGCTAATGAAGCCCTTCTGCTATAATCTTCCCTTATCTACGGACCAGTCCGACAAGCTCCTTTGTACCACATGGCCGCAAATATATGAGCATAGACATGCTCGAGACTGACAATGACTCTGAAAGGAGTGAGCAGCACAACCCGTTGCACATTGGACAGGATATAGACACAAAAGAGGAAGTCATGCTTAAATGAGGGCAATCTGCTTATTACGGCAGAAATATTCAGTAAAATAGGATACGTTTCCACATAAAATACCCAAAACTGCTAACTTGTACCTGGAGCTAGGAATGGTTGGATGGATGGAATTTTTAGTACTTCAATTACAAATAGTTGCTTTTGTATTTGCATGTGGGCCTTTGAAATAGAGCAGGGCACGCAGAGTAGCAATTTGTAATGTAATCTTTGGAACAGGAACAAGGTATATGAACAAGAACAACCCGTGAATTTGCAAGCCTAAATATAAGCCTGTTGTACTCCGTAACCCAAACCAGTCCTAGCGTAGCAAGCACATGTACAAAACACTTAGACAGGTGTGTCAGTGTCAAGCGTTAATTATAATTTATATGTGAGTGACATGAGTTGTATGCGTGTTGAGTTACAACAGTTTACCAAACAGAATGGCGAATGCTAAAAAAGATGGTTAGGGAAATTGAGGTCTTCCCCTACACACATTTTGATATCATGACGGAGATCAAGAAGATGAAGCTTTGTTAGTCATACGAGTAAAATACTTTAGTTTCTTAAATATTTGAGTAATGTTAAAAATAATTACAAGGCAAACTAACTACCTTACGATGTTAAGTAACCTAACCATTTGGTCAGAACGGACGCCATATGGCTGGCATTGGCATACGCTATTATCATGATATGATTAATCTTCATTTTCACACGAAATGTCCATCATGGAACATGCTCAACATAAAAAAATCATAACCACGCCCCACGCTTTTGTAAACGGTAAACCATTTATACCCGAAGAGTGAATATGCGTATCAGACAACCTTACATACTGCGTAAACCGAATATAATATTTTTGCAGACTAAATTGTAAATTCGATGAGACGTAGAACTATAAGTACTCTCGCTTCAGCCACGTTGAATGAAGTGCTCCTAATCCAGCATCCAACCAACCATAAATGAGTAATACTCGCAAGTTTTCAGCAAAAACGAAAAAGATCACTGTTTAAAGTTTAACGCTGACTGCATTGCCTAGATCATGGAATAAATATAGAAATGACTAACACAGACGGTGAGAAGTCGAACCGTTACGAATTTTGCCATATTTTTTTTCATTCTTAGCCTTTGAAAGTATGACGTGGGTTTTCTAGCAAGAAATAATCCGATAAGGTACAAGAAAAGGTATCCTCGTGGGCGTTCTTACCTAACCCACTACTTCACACTTTTTAAAGAAATATTTTCCTAATCCACGTTCACTGCGAGAAAAACATCTCCCCAATGTGCTATCTATAAATGTAATGAAACTCATTTTTCTTCATATTTCATAAATGCAAAACGTAAAACGAATTCACTCGAGGGAGCTCGTGGTCTGGATACTCCTCTCATATCTTTCGTTCCATTCGTTTTGCAAATTGTAATATACAAGTCGAAAGTTTGCAACACACCAAGAACTTTTCACAAATGTATATTATTTGCAGTAAAACCAAGTACTTGGTTGGAGCCATACTTTTCCTTTGTTGTAAGTTATATAAACTTGACTATTCGGGCACACCATCATCCACATTATCCCTTGCCAATTCTAAATGGGTTCCGTTGCGTTCCCGGGCATACACTATTTACAACTATAGGCTCGCACACGTACACTGTAGTTAGCGCAGATATGATGATTGCATCTTTTTCCTTTTGGCCAAAGTTAGCAACACAGACAGGCATGCATGAGAAAATTGAAGGAAACAAAATTTTAGCTTCTGCAATATCTCCTTCCATATCTTGTGTTATACAGATTTCCGCCTTAATATGCATGTACCTACAGACATCTCATGTTTTGTGCAACTTTCTCTCAAACAGGATATATGCCAATGGCTTTACTTTCACTCGCGTAAACAAAGTAGTACTCCACTTTCATTCCTTTTACCGATTATCCATGATTTCGCTTGAGAGAGCACAAAATGTGAAAGCATGTAATATACGTGCCCAGGTTCGTTCTTATGAATTTTTAACTTCTTGTTTGAGGCGCAAATGTGTGTACGTGTATATATATAACTATATGCATATTCATAATGTTCGTTGAGAATGAGAGGCGAAAATAGCTGCGCCACGTTACCAAGAAAGTATTCTAATTACAAATTCCCTTACCTTCCTGACAGCATTCTCTATTTGACCTTGTGATGATATGGAGTAAGTCCTGTTAAGTCTCGCTCCAGGAATGGGTGATGCAGACGTCAACGATCTTGCCTGATGAGTAAGCATATTGTCCTTGCCAGCCGTAGTTGTGCACCACGTCGTATATAGATATATATATATCGTTGCTTCGGTGGTGTACGAGAAAAAAAATCACTGCTAAATTTGCAGACTTTCCCTCGTGAATGTATTAGCTTAAATTGTGAAAGTGATTGATGATGTTCTGAATGCGATGCTGGAATAGGTGAAAGTTGTTAGTGTCACCACACGTCCGTCTCGTCTCGAGAGTTGAGCGTATTTTTTTATATAAATTTCAGAGGTAACTTTGTAACAGGCTCTTTAGTCCACTTCAACGGAAACAACGGCCTTCATTTGGTTTCTCGTTTCACTTGTTCCACGTTGGAAGTTGGAACAACAGATAAAGCCGTACGGGCCGGATGAGTTTGTCAACGAAGTTCAGAGCGGTTAGTGTATCCTGTTTCTTCCTGAAATGAGAGAACACAGAGAGAATCATTTAACGGGCCAGCAAGAAGGGTGAATGACGCGCTATCAGCTTGTGTCTACCAATGCATGACATAAAAGTTTCCATGTTTGATGTTAAATAGTCGAAAATATCCTGCGATAGAGGTGGAAAAGATCGAAGATCAGATACATGGAAAAGGACATAATGGACCTCTCAATCAAATAAAGGCAGAACTAGATAGATAAAAAAATTCTGGACACAATTCAAAACAACATAACACAATAATACAACCAATGAAAAGAAGGACGTCGCAATTTTAGTATTGCGAATTTGCGTTGTCGCGTCTCACATGTAGGAACTTGCTGATACGTACTGATTGACAATGAATGAGTTTTTCTGATCTGTCCTAAAAGTTCCAAAAATAAAATCTCTCTAAAACAATTTCTTTGAGCTAAAATTTTTTAGGGTGGATAGCTGAATAAATTTACGATCAACTAATCGTAAGCAGCTTTGTGTGGCACTGACACTTTTTTGTAAGTGTGATTGTACTGAGACAAAAAGTTGACTCATAATTCATAATTTCATTTTTACATAGTTGTTTAGTGATCTAAAGTCTATTTATTTGGGAAAAAACTTAAAATTTCCTTGTGCATAGGTTTTATGCAAAAGGCAAAATATGCAGCTGCATATGTAATATGCAACTCCAAAATATGCAACAACAAGTCACGCCCAAACGGCATGATTTTTAGTGATATGTCGGCATACCAAACCGTCTCAAGCCCTAGTAATTACCCTAGAACATTCACAGAACACTGACGTTTGCATAATAAAATTTAAAGTCAACGATGTGTGTTATATTTATATATGGATGGACTCCAGGAAGGATTAAGAGTATTAATGACCCCTTGATATTAGATATTCGAATTAATCTTACAATGCAATTATAAAATGTACATTGGATGAACTGGACTAATTCCACGGCGAGTATACGCATGCTTCTTATAAACCTACATATATATACATACAAATGTCCATTGTTTGGAACATAACGTGTACGAAGCTCGCCAGAATTTTAGCGTTTCCTGTTTACTTGAGACTAAGCCTAGTTTAACTGTGATGAGATTCTGGGAAGATCCTATTCATGACCTGAAACAACCTCTGGCCTAACTCTTCTCTCCCACGAATTTGAAGTTTAAGCCTGAAGGAATGCCAAGTTTGATGGCGAAAAGGACTTCTCGTCCTTCCTATATCCATGATGTGATGTTGTGTAATACGATTCTGTGCCTTTTGAATTGAACTACCTACCTTGAAGGCAATTCTTGACTCCTTGTTGAATTTACCTTGCAAGCATACGTTCTAACAAAAGTTTCGTGCTGCTTCCAAGAAAATCTCTCCATGTTTCCCTTATTCTTTTCCACAAAAAATGCCACTACCAAAATAAATCCAAGACATGAAAACAGAACCCAGAATCAAGTAGAAGAGACGAATGGGAACAGATGGAGATGGGCGTTAGGGAAAGTGGTAACCACAAAAAAGTACAGCACGAAATGGTACCAATTAAGTGTTACCCGAACCTCTTGTCCTTGTCATTTTCAGTACAATACGTACCGATCACCGACCAAGTGAATTTCAATCGTGCGTAGATATATTGTGCTGGTGTTATTGTGAGAAAGGAAAGTTATCCAAGAATTTCGAGCGTGTTTTCTAAAAAAATGCTTTCGTTGGTTAACCCAAAGTGCCAGATTCGACCACGAAATGTAGAAGGTGGAAACCCGTGGTGGAACGACATATGGGCTTGAAAGAAAAAATGAGAAAGCAAACAAAGTGTGAATGCTAGAATGCATGTGTGAGGCTATAGTAGTCTAGAACGAATACCTAAACCGTGAGAGAATTCTTATTGAATAGGCTTTAGAAGTGAAAAACGAAACAGAAAAAAAGGAACTTTGTCTTCGGAGTTCATGCTTTAGATCTACTTTGTTGAAGATCTCTTGTTGCACAAGGGAATTAATCCGATCAAAAATTGTGGTTTGAACTTTTAGTTGAACGGAGGCTGTGGTTACTTTACTTTTAGTATAGGGAACTATATACAAAGAATAAATCTTGACAACATACCAATGCTCTCGTGTAAATCGCTAGGTGCAATGGTGTTTGGTATGCCCCACTCTCGACACACTCACACAACTCATGTGCAAGCAACCGTGATTGAAGGAAAGTGATGGGAAAGCGAACCCTGAAAGAGGGGAAATTGAAGAAAACTCTTGTCGAACGAGCGAACAGAGTTCAACTGATTCTCTGTTACGAGGATCATGATGATTTTCTGTACCATTGGGAAGTGTGCCCCGAGCTGTCTAGATTTGTACCTTACTTCGCCCCTCCTAACATCCAGAACAAGTCCTCATCCTCACTGCTTCTCTCCCATTCTCCAAATTTGTGCTCCGCTGAGGCGCAAGTTTAACCAGGGACTCTGAGACAGCCCGACAACCGACTTTCTCCTAGCTGAAGACGTGTGCTATGTGCAGTTTATGTTCTTTTAGAAAATTTCTTTTACAGCGAGCAGTTACTAACTCATCGCTCGCTCCCTATATTCTGCCTCCACAACCATGCCAAACTGATTGTCCGTTTGAAAGGGATATATACGAGGAGAAAGAATATGCAGAGGCGGGCATGAGCAGCTACAGGCAAGCCATCGGAAAGCCTTGAGATGTTTGTGGAGAGAGCAACAGTTTTCATTTTTACGTGATGGGATGTGCACAACGAAGCCGAGCAAACAGTCGTGTAGGCTAGTTTCCTACAGATTTTTTTTGCTTACCATCGCACACGTACTTATCTACACGAAATATGAGTATCTAGTTGCCACGTTGTAAGGGCAATGTGACTGCTCGCAGCGGTGACATTGCGAATAGTGTGGATGTCTTGAACCCGTGAGCATAAAACAAATAGTGTACGCGGAGAAATGGTAACGACGGCGTAGTTATATTTACTTTGTAATTGGAGTAATTATGTATACCTAGATTGATATAAGCAAGAGCAATGTTTTTAAAAACAAATAAAATGTTTATAGCTAGTCGACATTCGTTTTGGTTGTTCCTGTTAAAAAGAAGTCCTTTCTGTAGGCCAAGCTCAAAAGGACAATGTGAAATGGGTGAAAGTTGGGCGTTTCCGATGTATGTACTGATACATATGGTTGTAGTTCCATATAGCTTTATTTTACCGTGAAACAAATTGTAGCAAGTAGTTGACAATGTTTTCCGAAGGCGTATGACCATATTTAATATATAAGAAGACCCAGTTATGAGAATTTAAAATCAATTTTAAAACGAGAACGAAGTAATTGCAATTTCCAGGAACAGCGTGAAGCTCATCTGAAAGGAAACAGTCAGCGAAATCAACAGGACTCAAGTCTCAAGTCAGCTCAACGTCGAGCTTTTGTCACTGCAGAGCGAAGCACGCGGACGAAGACGTGGTTTTGCGATCCGTTGTTCATTTCAGCGGCAGATGCTGTTGAGTGCCTACAAGGGATCGGATGGATCCCTTGTGCCTACCTGCATCCAATGTGCACTAGCATATTCTCTACTAAATAGACTACGTGAGTTTTGGGATTCCAATAACATGAAAATATGTAGCATGTATCCGAAGTTTGTTGATTGCTTTTGCTGCAATATACAACATCTTCGATGAAGGTGTTACACAACCACAACACACAAAGAATATGATATGCGAGTGCTTCGCAGTAGTTCGTCAAGTGATGAGGAATCATTATAGTCAATAGCGAAATTTGTCGATAGTCAAATGAAAATCGGAGTCAAATCAGTGGGTTACCATATGGTCCTGACATCTCGTCTGATAGAGTCGTGTATATGCGTGTTCTACCTACACAATACGTAATATATTATTACTGGTTTGTGGATACGAGTATCCCACGAACTGAGCATTGATGCATGCTGGCGAGACTAGACGTAAAACGCCTGTTGGGTGAAAGGAAATGTCGGAAGGCTGATTTTCTACATGGGTGTGTTTGCAATTTCACATTTCTAGAAATTGTGAAAATATTTATAATTCGTAATGTCACATGCAGGCGTAACGGGTATATCATGAATAATTTGCTTTTCACAGAAAATGTATGTAATGCCGAAATATGTACATGTGTACAACACCATGAGAGAGATAGGTTGTAACGGTGAAAATGGTGAAGGTGGTTCATGGGTTTGAGTAAGGGAGCATACAATAATTACGTCAACCCTTACCCTAGGTGGGTAGGGTCACCAAAAGATGATCCCTCATAAGGCCATATATGGGGAAATTGGCCGTTAATGATTACGAGGTAGGTAGGTAGGGTCAAAAAGTGCCTGATTTTGGATGACGTAATTATTGTATGCTCCCTTAAACGAATCACGTTCTATATAGCCTACATTTCGTTCCTATTGTTAGTTTGCAAAAAAATATTTAGCAGCAGTCGCGTCATCCGTTAGTAGCTTCGCCATATTATTGGTTATTCAATTCTTTCATCAACTCTGTTTGATCTTGTTATATGATATATAAAAATGTCTTCAAATAGATCTGTCTTTAGCTCAGTATGTCTCCGGCTCATTTTGCGATTTATGTTATCTGAGGTAATGAATATTGTATCTTGCATTAACTTGCATTAGCACATTCTTTTATACTCGATGTATTTGCAATATTAGCATCTGAAAACTGAATCACTAAATAAATATACCATGTGCATTTATCATACTAGTTTTGGACTGTAGCCTGGTAAGTACCTTTACCTTATTCATATGTTATTGAGAAAGTAAGTAATAATCATAAAAGATGGATCAATACAATATCCTCAAAAGGCTAAGTAATCAAGTATCAAAGCTTAGAAGTAAATGAAGATTTCTTCTGGATTCGCGAAATCTAGAACTATGGGACATCAGGATGAAATATGCCTCTAATAGCGACTTAATACAGGAATGAGATGATGCTAGCTGTACGCATCTAATCAAGTTTTTTTTGTTCAGATATGCAACAATTGGCTCTTTACTCTAGTCTATATATGGCCCCTATTATTTAATAGCTCTACTGCGAAGATGCATTCTTTTGCGTTCATGGTGGCATGAAAACTATGAAGGAGCTTACACGCTACAGTAACCGTAGTCTGTTCAGCGTAACCCATTGTAATAATACAGCATTATGGCCACTTTCCACAAAAGCTGATTCTGCTGAAGTGAAGATTAGTTAGATAGATGCCTCGACTCAAAGACATGTTGTAACAGTGTCGGTATATCTCTATTTTACAGTTTCTCAAAGAATTTTCGTGAAACAATTTAAACCAAGAGCATAATTGAAGAGGTTATTGTAGACCAAACTGTGTCATAAAAGTCACCTCGTAAAATAGAAAATCTTCTACAATTCTTTTAGCCTTCGCATTCCTTTCTTCATAGAACTACGGAACTATGTAGATGGAGAAAGTTCACTTCAGAGCACTTGAATTGCCAGCAGCTCTCTCGCTTCCATTTTCTCGTACATTCAAACGAAACACGACATCCGCATTATTATTTTATGATCAAAAGTACTGTTGAGAGTTCTTTTTATACTTGAGTAGATGATATTATACTAGGGCATTTTGACGTGTCTGTCTGGATGCACACCGTGAAAGAAAGTTTCATTCAAGATCTTATTCACTTCAGATGAGAGAGAGAGGAGGACAGGACAGTGGGGTTGAGATAAGGAAGATAAAGACTAAGTAAACGCAAGGGAAGATATACAATGAAACATTGCTTTTTCTCTCTCCTTTTGTATGAAAGCATCGATCCCTCTTTTCCTTTGTCAAAGTGAAGCTTTTTCTGAGCTAGTCCATCAAACTGTTTTGATTATATATGCATTTGCAGTCGTCCTGCTGAAGTTCACAGTCTGTCCCCTTGTAAAATTCATTGATGCGGTGCTGGAGAGACATTCTGACATGGAATAGAAAGTGCATTCGGGAAGAAAAGGGGATGTAGGACATGTCATGAGAGTAGCTCTCACGGTATGGTACCGCTATGCTCGGACACGGTTATGGGAAAAATCTTTATAGCGTCCTTCAACTGAAGTGGCCGCGACGTGGTTGGAAAAACAGTTGGAATGAATACAGAGAGAGAGAGAGAGAGAAAGGTGCTCTCTCCTCTCCTCCATTTCTCTCAGTCATGTTTTCTCCTTTGTGTTCGTCTATCGTTAGAGGGGTTGAGTCCCTTTACTTTCTCTTTTCGTATTAAATTTTCAGTTCCGAAAATTGGGACAGGATAGCATTCTGATCATATGTAGGGTCTCTTTATTTTCACTTTGGGCACGATGGCTAAATTCCTCATGCCTTTAATCCGTTGTGTGCGTACATGATCTAAATGGATGGATCCATGCATGAAATCGTATTCGTAGATAATAGTTCAGCGCAATAAATTTTTGCAGGTAATTTATGATGCGCATAACTAGAATAGCATCTACTTTTGCGATGTTGAATGTGGAAAGAAGAAATGCCTACATTCGTGTATTTATGTAGCACATATGAAAGCACTCACTCGTAACGTCGTAATTAGCAAGTTCGTAACGATCCCTGGAGAAGGAGAAGAAACCATCTTGCATGCATAATAATCATGCATGTCGACACAATTGAAAATTTTGCATACTTACATATATGTGAGTGCATATTGCCTTAAAGAAGTGAATGTGAAAATATTATTATGCTGATAAAGAAGCGATGAGGCAGAAGCAGATAACAGATAATAACAGAACAAGGAAGTGAAGGAACTAGTAAGTACCCTATTTACCAGAAAAGGTTCATAACCAGGTCTGATATGGTTGCTCGTGTACTCGAATGAACCATTGAAAACCAAAAAAGTCCCACTCTACACGGTTTCGATTCAGTTCTGTTCGAGTAGTTTTGGTACCTTAAGTAAGGTACGTATCCAGGTCTCAGTGAACCAGACAAGCATGCGCTGTGTCAGTCCTACGTACCTGCTACGTACCAGGAAAGTACTTATATAAAAAGTCTCCCATATTTGAACCAAACGAATAGGTTCATATTTGGGATTCGCTGGTTAAAGGACGGGTCATTAGCTGGCATAATTTGGTACATATCATATTTGGTCCCATTTGGCTATTTCAGTACTACATTTTATACTGAATTATTGAAGCAAAAATTAAGCATAGCATAAATAAAACATGATAGTGTCTGATAAAAGGATACAATTATCAAACAATTGTTTTCCCAAGATCGCCGGACAAACTTTTGTCGTTTCCATGTTTGGTATACTGGCACTTCTTTGTGATGTTTGTTTTACTATTCACAGCACATGCCACTTATTGTAATAATTTATTATTATTACAATCACACTGATCAGACTCTTAAGAAGGAGGATAATGATCACTGGAGTAAACTAATTCACTCGTTCCCAGGTCAAGCTGATAATTCACAGACACTGATGGCTGCAATTTTGACAAATTTAACTGATCTCGCTGGCGTTACATTTTAAATAGTTTAATTTCTATATATAAAATAAGCACTAAAAACAAATAAAACTGACACTGAATACTTGAATGCGTTTTTGAACCATTCTCTTGGACTTCTACCAATATTGACAGATTCTACTTATTTTGAGAATTTTGCTTGGAAAAAACGAGGAGCGGGTTTGCTGATAATGAGTAAGAAAGCAGCAAAGGGAAGCATCCCGGCCATTCCCGTGTAAAAATGACCGCCAAAAGTTGCATGCAAATTTTTTGGCTTCTCAGACCTTAATGGGTACCAAACGTGTTGGTCCTTTAGGGACCAAGGCAGGGTAAACTATGCCTGAGTACACTTTGGGACCAACGCAATACGATGTCTCGGTTTAGTTTTGGGAGACGTGGGACCAAACCCTTGTGGTACCAGATCTCACCCAAACCGAACCATATCGTTTAGTTGTAAAGTGGGACCTGGTAAATAGGGTTAATGCATATATACAATTTTCATTCTCCAGTTTTACCACGCCGTGCGTCTCTGTCTGCCTGTTTATGTCAGTGAGTAACGAGCTAAGATGATGATACAACAACATAACACACACCAGCACATAACATGCACACTACCACACATGCAACCATGCACACACCCATCACCAGCACATTTTTCGACAATAATCAAAACAGAAAGAGAATCTGGGTTAGGTGTCTCGGGATTAGTGTTGTGTGTGTCTGTATTTTTCTCTCCTTCTCTCGTTAACGTGTCTCACGTTCCTCTCCTTAAAATACATAGTACACAAAGGAAAAGAAAAAAGTGAAATGTTTGGAATTGTTTTCTCTCTTTCTCTCGCTGTTGCACATCAGCAGTGTGTGTACATCCTCGGATGTGCAGAATAGAAAAATACTTACTCCGTTAGTGGTGAAAAGTAAAAGAATTGTGGCTCAAATATATCATCATCATAAGTTACATTGTGCCTCTCTGCCTCTTTCTACGAACCTGCTCAGCCATTCCGACAGAAGTGGATGAATTGCGTGCAATATAGTTCCTCCAACTTGTGCGAGTATCTATCTCCTACACTTTTACACATCATATGTATATGTAGCTTGCACATGCACACCATAAATTCAATTCTTCAAAGGTTCTCTCCCATATATAGAAAACTGGGTGTTTACATTCCTGTATTTGGAGCACTCTACTGGTATAAATTTTTTATGCAAAAAAATTTCCACTCGTGGAACCCCTTTTATGTTCTGAGATGTATCACAAAAACGGAAGCGACGAAATGCAAGTGATACGGGCTTTCACTATCTCTTTTCTCTGCACAGAACATGTGGATGGCACACAAATTTTTTTAATAGAAGAACAGCGAAAGGATGTTGGTGCGACCATGACATGCCAAGAAAATGCTTTTTCGATTATTCAGTGTTTTTACTACTTGCATAGGTACATGTACATTTGTATCTTCATGCACACACACAAAATAATTCGTCCTATATGACTAGAAGGCTGTATAATATGGAACGCATAATGTGTTTCTCTGATTTTCCCAAGTCGAAAGATGAGGTTATACTTTCCTGTTTTCAAGAAATACGCTGAGTTTGTGCGAATGTGAAATGCTTATTTTTGCCAACTGAAATAAATCTTGGTCCGTCCAAAAAGAAAACCAGAAGTGGAAGAGTCTGAGAACTCTTCACGAGAGCGAAAAGAGAGAAAGTATAAAGAAGGCAGAGATGGGCGGTACACGGTGAGACCACTACGAAGCGATGGCTCATGTGAAAGCACACAGGGTAATAATTCTTCGTTAGCTCCAAGTACGCACAAACAGAGGAAAAAGTCATGATCATGCACATGTAAACTTATTTGCTGCTTACCATATATGCGCCTACGTTAAACGATAAGTCAAACGCGGAAGGTAACTTTTTTTATACATGAAGTATGTTTCTTTGCTATGTCTGTTCTACACTGTTTGTATTGTAGGTAGATGTAGAGGTATAAGCCCATGTGGTCAAAAGTCGTTTGATTTGTTGGTCATGGGAATATTCACACTTTCATGCAGGTGGCTCTTTCTCAAGCTGATCTCTGACCGGCTAAGTAATAATATCCTCATTTTGACCTGATTTAAGAACAATCGGTTTGCACAATGTACACCAATGATTCAAGTAAAAATAAAAAACAAATTATAGAGGAATAAACACATACAGATATTTCCTATAACTATTGTAGTGGTGGGGTATAGCATTAGAACTAGTATGCATTATAACTTTTGATGTTTCTCCAACACGTAAACCAATCATCAATTCAGTTGACAAGACTTGACTTAAGCTATCGCTGTTTGAACAAGAATCAGAGCACGTATTTCTCCTTTCTCGCGATCCTTTTGTTATTTTCAGGAGGAGTAAATAAATTCTCGTATTTTTATTCATGAAAATGGAAGATAATAATAGACGGAGAGTTCGTTTTTTGCTAACATTGGACCAGACTAATTCGAATAGGATTCTTCCCTTCATATCACGTGAATTTATAGCGCTGTTATATTTTCATCTAGTGAAAGTGAAAATGAAGACAAATGTGAACTATTGTGCATGGCACGCATATATGAAACCAACAAAAAAAGCAATAGTGTCTCGACAAGCCCAAAAAAAGTATATCAACCCCAGAATAGAGAAGTGAGCAGAAAGAAGAATGCCAGAAGCAGGAGCTTACAACATGGCAAGCTTTCACAACTCCAAAGTAAATATCTGTCCGATTTCCTTCACCTTGTCCCAAAGATCTTGGTATTTTTTTCGCGAGAAAAAACTCTGTTTGTATATAATGGAAGAAAATCAAACAAGGATTTTGACATTTCTTTCTCTTGTTGATTCCTTCCTAAGCCTAGCGTGCTTTTGCCAAATCTATAGGAAAAAATGAAGACTACAGAGAGAGAGAGTAACAGTTAGATATAGAAGGTAGCGCGAATGCAATCGTAGTAGATCATATTGTTACAAGGGATTTTCTCTGGGATTGCCACACTATTGTTGCTTCACTTTTTTTTGTGAAACTACGCTCAAGTCAAGATACTTCGTTCACAGAGACAATCACTAGCGTGCTGCTGCTGCGTGCGTGCATGTGTGTGTGTAGAAATGTAAGCTCCTTTTTTGTCTCCCACTCTCACTTTCTGCAAATGGCAACCTTTAAAAAAAATAAGTCCAACTGAAGGGAGAAAAAAAGCCAAAAAATGCCTTTTGGCCTTACTGCGAAACCAAACACCATTATAGAATAAAGACACATGTTTCATACTTTTTCTATACATACATTTTTTCTAATAACATGATTTCTGCGTGAGGCTGAATCCTTTTACAGAGGTTTCCTAAGCCCTCGCTTTCTCTGTTTGTCTTCTTTGACTTGCTCTCTCTCTCTCTACCTCTTCGTCTGACACTTTGGTTTTGACTTGCTACCAAAAAATTTCTCCTTTCTAATATTATATAAGATTGTAACTTTTTGTTCAAGGATTGCTTGTTTTTTTTCTCCGATCTGTCGCCTCTCAATATCCCCGGTACATTTCATCTTCGCTACTTCTCTATACCATGTGTGCAATAAGTGTGCAACTCGTGTACATGTTGCCTTTTTCTCCTTCCTAACGACCAAAGTCAGTCACAATCAGACAATCGTTTTTAAGCCACATCATGAGCAGCGCGTTTATTTGTCGTTTTTGTGTATTGGACGGAGCGAAAAGACAAAAAAACATGATTCGAAAATAACAGAGCGCCTATATATGCTTTCTCCTTTTTCTTACAGTTCCAAAGGCTTTCTTTGGGATTTGCTTCCATTCACGCGTGAAAACTGAAAGAGACGACGACTGACTCCGGAACCAAACTACATGACTTTCTCTTCCTTCTTCCTAAAGTCTTTGTTCAACATATCCCTCTGTGTAAACTAGAGTGTGCACAAAGAATGCTTTTTTCTCCAGAATGTCGAAATGTGCGTTGAGTCAAATCAACTCATGTTAAAACTTACATTGTGCGTTCATCGATACACGTGTATACCTTACCAAC
This sequence comes from Heteromurus nitidus, assembly GCA_034687055.1. Taxonomy (NCBI): domain Eukaryota; kingdom Metazoa; phylum Arthropoda; class Collembola; order Entomobryomorpha; family Entomobryidae; genus Heteromurus; species Heteromurus nitidus. The sequence continues at coordinate 39,948 of JAQFZW010000216.1, read as the reverse complement.
ATGTTTCGAATGGAAAAATAATATTCAAGATTCAAGCCTTATGCTTACTCCGGGAAAAGGACGATGGGCGGAGGCGGAACTGAACTTCCTGAGAAGGCCACTTCATTGTGGCATTCTTGAATATTGCTTTCAAGACCATACTGTTGAGACATGTGCTTAAGTAAGCATTCCTTGACAATGCAAACAAGTGCAGTTTATTGAAAGCAAACTTGTGGGCACGCATTTAAAAATGCTAAGATCATTGACCTCTTTTGGGTTTTGCTGTTTTACTCACGAGCAAAACTTCTGTCTCCTCATTAAATTCCAATGTTATCAGTCTCTGAAAAAATCTACCCGAAAAAAAACTGCTACTACTATTCACAATAATGTGATGTTTGGTGGAAGTTGTAAACTTGCAGGCAAATGTTCGCAACACAACGCACTAATTACATGGTCGTAAAGCAGCTCGCAATAAATGTCAGAATCATTAACTAAAAAGAGTGAAAATTATCCACTCTTTTATACTCCGCAAGACGAGCAATAATCCTTTTACTTTCCTTCTCTCCTTTTTTCCCTTCACTTCCTCAACGATTGTCATTCTACGAGGAGCAATTAACCTAACGAGCATTGGAAGCATGTTATGTAATTAGTTTCTTTTTTCTTCTCTCTCTCTTTCCCGTCCTCGCGTTAATAACAAAGTGCGTCGTCTTCTTCACTTGCATCATCATCCCCAGTGTGAAAATGCTGTTGACTCATTTCACTTATTATTGTCGCTTCTTTCGCGTACAGCTGGTATGTGTTCCTTTAACAAGGAATATGAAAGGAAGGAGTGTGAGAGAGGAGAAAAAACTCATCTTCTCAAGAGTTAAACTGACTTTCACCAGAAACACTTCCAGACAACCAGACAAGACATGCGGTCGACAAAGTATAAAGGGACACAAGACAATGAAAAAAAAGAAATGAGAAACTACTTCTCATCATCTCAACAAGAGGAGGACTTTTTTTGTCTAACAAGATATGCGTGGTGTTGTTGCTGCCAAGGTCTATATGCGTGTGTCCATGTCACTGATGAGAAGAAGCAGAAGAAGGAGCAAAAAGTAAAAATAACTTTTCCAAGAGTTTTCTCCCAAGAACAAACATAACCCTATCTCTCTCTCTCTGAATGAATTGCACTTTTTTTTGCTATTTATATACTTTTTTCTTCTGTAGCTCTGTATAAAATGCATGGTACTTAGCCATGCAGCACCCACGCACAATACTTAACGCTTTCTCCCTCCATTCCCATCTTATTTTTATAGTCTCACATTTCCTGTGACATTTGCCACACTACTATACGTACGTACGTTGCGGCAGTACACTCTTTTGAGTGTGTGCCGCCGCCGCTCGTGTCGTCGCGTGGTGCGTGTGTATTTTATATTTTTTCCACTTCCCTCTTCTTTCTCCAAGCATATCTTTGAATTACTATTATAGATTATGCTCGTGTTTACTTTTCCTCTTCGCCCGTACTTTGGACTCACACTGCTATTTGGCAATGGGAGAAAAAACTTGAATCTCCACGAAGCGAAGCAAAAGAACTTCCCCGACTTGTTCGTTTCTTTTATTTTTTTTCGTTCTTCTTCCAAGAGAGAGAAAAAAACCATATCAAGTGGAGCTGACAACGTAATAATAGTAGTTTGCAAGGAGAAGGAAAGAAAGAAGGAGCAAATTCGGTGTTCCATGGATGTGATCATTCTATTGCGATGTATAGTAGTGGTGGCGGAAAAAAAATTTATCCAGAGAAGGAGAAAAAAGGATAGACGAAGAAAGGGAACCAAAAAAGCACACATTGCTCAAATGCTGAGCAACAGACAGGCAGAAAGAAAAATACTGGAAGAAGGAACGTATCCTGCTTGATGTTCAAATACCATTGAATACTACGCAAGCAAGTGGAAGGGGAAAAGTGAAGATCATGGATTGAAGAAAAACCGGTCGCAAAAGACGTACGGCTGCAACCAAAACCAAGGGCATATATATGCTTATACATATTACTTTTTTCCTTCTGTCTTAGCTTGGTGGGTGGGGGTGGAAGTGGAAAGATAAGAAAAAGTTATTTTCTTCAAGGATTCTTCTTCTTCTATTTTTACAAAACAGTGCACATTCTTAAGAAGGGCTGCATTGCATTACCCTATCCAAATTCATAAGTGAGGGATACTATGATGTTATTGTGCACAGGGAGAAAAAAATATATATCAAAGTTGCATTCTTAAAAGTAAAAGTATCAAAAAAATTCTTTTGTCTTTTCATCTATTTTTTTCTTCGGAAATTGCAGCATAAGCTTAAGTTTTTTCTCCTTGAAGGAGCAAAGAATGAATATATGTTGTATGTAAGTAAAAGTAAACTTTCCTATCTTCTTCCCTGTAAAAATGTCTTCGTGGAATATACTCGTCGTATGCATCCCATTACTTCTGGGTTGGTGCAGAAGTGCACCTCAATTTCAAGGAGAAGTTTAAATAGTTGCACAATATCTACAGTATTAGGTTTTCCGCATGCAACTATAAACTCAAGCTCAAGGTTTGAGCTTTTATTCTCGAGATATCCTTCCTTCCTTCCGAACCCCTTCACTTTGAGGCATTGAGATGTTCTTGGTGAATGCGTAGATGAGAACATAAGACGAGGAAAAGCAGAAGAGAACACATAATATTATCTGTTAGGCCATCTCTTGCACGCACATTCACTTTCAGAAATTGCTCACACTTCTCTGGTGCAGTTTTTTTTTCTTAAAAAAGAGCCTGGAGTCGCATTGGCAGTAGTTATATCATCAGCCTCCTCCACACTTTTCTTTGGCAGACGTAACCACCGAACGACCGCCTATAGTCTCCTCCATTCTATAATATATTTTGTAGGGAAAAAACTGTCAGTAAAACTTGGTGCGTGCCGTTTCAGTCATTGTAATACACATAAAGCTGTGTAAAAATTGCCATTCTAGCGAGTAAAAAACGCAAGCTCGTTAACTCAAAGAGTAAGAAGGAGGAACGACCAGCCGGCGAGAATCATCATCATCATCATCATCATATCATCAAATGATGGAATTTATATGATAGAGCTCTTTCTCTTCCTATTTTCTTTATACAAAAATGCTATATATAGTGTCCTATTCCACTTCTAAAACAACGACAATCGCTTCGTCTTATGGGCGTTTTGAACGAAAAAATCTACTACACTAAACATATCTATAAAAGTGCTTCTCTTCTCCTTTCTTTTTGAAGGTTAGTACACTGCTTTTAACCGATACTCCTACTCCCACTATTCTTAATGCATGAGAGGCAAGAGAACGAGATTCAGTAAAAAAAGAAAATGCTCGGAAAAGAAATGTCTATACAAGCAGAAGAATTCACTTTTCTTCACAGCAGCACTGCTCTTGCTTTGCAATACAGACGCACTACAGATGTAATAGAAAAGTGACTGGTCTGGTGTAAAATGTAGAGAAAATACGCACCCGTAGAGGTGGCTTGTGTCGTTGTGTCACAAGTTTTCATGAAGCCTCGCTGAGTTATCATCACAAAAGGACATTTCCCGGACACTCTATATAACCTATAGACAACTTTATATAAATATGTGCAATATTGGTACTCTTGTACTGGTGCTGGTGCAGCGTTGCGTAGTTGGGCGTAAGAAATATTGTCGTAGGCTTGCCTCTTGCCTAACCTTCAGGCGAAAAAGCAAGGACAATGACACTGAGGTACAAAGAGGAAGGAACATCCATTTAGGCGAAGGGAAAAGGAAAAAAGGGTGCGTAAGGAGAATGCGTAAGAAAAAATGCGTATACACAAGGAAATATATATGTATCTTACATCTGGAGAGAACTCTTTTCGTTTTACAGATGAGTTGCGAGTGTGTGAAAGCGGAAAAAAGAAGGAAGGAGAAAAGAGGAAAAGGGGTTTTGGTTAAGATTTTTTCTTTTCCTATTTTTTAACAAGAGAGGAGGAAGTGAAGGGAAAGGGTGCATTGCATTCTCAGTTATATACGATTTTTATGTGTAATGTAATGTGAATGAATTTCCTCAAGTAAGTTTACCAAGTTGAAGTTTTAGGTAACGGTACATTTTATATGAGAATGTGATAGCCTACTTTATCTACTCCTTACATACATTTCTCCTCTTTCTCTCTCCTTCCTCTCGTCTCGTGTGGTGAAAACTAGTGAAACTGGTGGGAGTGAAGGAGACCCCATGTCATAAAGCAATACAGTATATCTTCTTGGTTAGCAGTGGAATGAGACAAGGGAGAGAAAGAAGAAGTTCGTCTAAGACGGGGAAACGAACGGGGAGAATGTAAAAGTACAACATAAAACGCATCGTTCGCATCCAAACGCATTGCATCAAATTCACTTCACTTCACATGAGTTACCCAAAGAAATATAAAGGAGAAATTTTCAAGTTACTCTTTTCCTCCTTTAAAAAAAGAGGAGAGCGAGAGCTGACACAAAGTGTGTATAGGCCGAGTGTGAGGAAAAGTCTTACCTGCCTTGTCTCGTCCTCGTCTCTCTCGAAAAACCTTATTTCAAAGAAACTTCACAAAAAAACCTAATAATATTATGTGTGGAATTTATTTTTTCAAGGATTCGGAGGAAACAGCGTAGGGAAACGAGATGAGATGATGATGCTTATGAAAGTTCTTCATGACATTATACACAACCACTTTCATATAACATTCTAGTATCTTCTATACCTCACTCCAGGTAAAGGAGGCAATGCGCTTTCTCCCATTTTCGAGTGTTTAGATATTGCATCATTGCTTAAACTTGAAATCTGAGAGATTTTTCCAAGTACCACATCCTAGCTGCATTTTTCCTCTACTGTCGATTTTTGCCATACAACAGACGATTTTTTTCCATCTCCTTTCATGTTAAATTAAAACAGAGAGGATAAAATTCGTCTCGTATCGTTTTCCCATTTCCTTTGAGTAAGTAGAGAAGAATCCCTTTGTACATTTTCTTCAAAGTTGAGCCGAAACGGAAAAATTTTCATGCGTTCATCCTTCCTTTTTTCTTCCCCTGCAAAATTACAGATAAACATTTGATGTCGACACTTCAAAAAAATACTTGAAGATCTCTCCCTCCAACGCAAAGTGATAAAGGTTATCGGTGTAAACTTTGCTGTTTATTCTAGCTCAACAGTCAGAGTCAGAAAGAGAGTATGGAAGAAAGCGTGCGGGAGGGCGAATTAAATAACCACTTATGCTACACATCTTCGCTCCTCTACGAAATCGCTAAAATCAACAAAAATATAATACCCAATGAGAATGTATGTGTAACTCAGAGAAAGAAATGCATTACGTCTGTCGCATATTGAAAACGGAAAGGAAAAGTACAAAGAGGATTTTTTTATTTTCTGAAAAGAGAAAAGGGAATACTTGAGAAAAAGAAAACATTTCAGCCACCCGGGCCGCGTCTTTAAACGGTCCATCCACTGCCTACTAAGATCCACCATGAATGTTCGTAAAAATAATAAAAGGGAGAAAGGAACAAAAAAAGTGTTCGGTTATAATGTTAGGTTCATGGGCACGAGATCATTATACTGATGATATATTGTTATGAAAGGGCACGTATAGTAATGTTGTGCGTACAGTGGACTGGACTCTCTCATGACTAATACTAGTTTTAAAGAAGGAACGAAAGAAAACTGAAAAAATATATAGAAAAATATATATATTCCTTGGACTGGCTAACTTATCTGTATTCTGTATCCCTCGATCGAATTCAGTTCACCACGTGCGTAAAGTAAAGGCAATTGTATTGTATTATCCGAGACGGAGAAGAAAGCTGATTTTTTTCTATCTGCAAACAGTGCACACAGAAGAGCTCAAGTGTAGACGGTGGAGAAAGGGCAAGTACTTTTTGTCCTTTTGTTGCACTGCTTTTGCCTTGCCCATGCAATAATATCTTCAACAAGGTCGTTTTTACTATCTTCCTCTCTCTCTCGGTCTCTCTCTCCTGCTTTTTATTCCTGATGCATTTGGTGATTTTGTCCATGGGGTGGAAAGTGTGAGCTCAGCTTGCTCCAGCAATGCTACATAGGTACTTTAAAAAATGAATGGATTCGCTTACTCCAGTGAATATTTTACTGAAGAAAAAAAAGAAAATGCTACACACTTTCTAGAATTTCTTTCTCCAGTGGAAAAAGGTGGTGTAAAAGTAAGAGAGAAGGGCACAAGCAGACAGTTAGTTGCAGCAGCAAGATCATCAATCGTTAATATTCCTCCAAGCTGGAAAATGTGTTGTGCTTATGTGGTTGGCAGTGTTATGATTATGGCAGTGTCAGTTTCTGACAACGGGTGCGGAGTAACCTCTCTTATAAAATGGAAAACTGCATCTGATGCAAGTGTGTGGTGAGTGCATGTAGCAACTGGGAACACCCTATTAGAAACCATCCTCTGCGGTTAAAATTACGTTAGTATGAAAAAAAAACTTGCATCACCGAGCTTGACATAACGACATGAGAAGTGTCAAGGCGTACATAACAAGTAGTTATAAGTATTAGCTCGGCTGGGGGAGTGTGCCACACTGCCGGTGCATTTGTGATGGATGTAAGTTTTTTAAAGAGAAAATCCCTTTTCCTTCCTATCCTCGGTTGAGATATGACAAGATGTGCGCAATGATACATAATAATGATAGAGAGAAAGGGATTCTTCTTTTACTCGTGTTCATCATACACACAATATCTCTCTCCCCTTCGGAATTTCTCCGTGTTTGCATATATCGTGTTCTATGTCAGACCCATATAAATACAATACAATGCAGTGCAGTGCACTCACCAACTTTGTCTCGTCTATGCACACCTGACTGGAAAATTTGATGCATGTACGAGTTTCCTACGGATATGGCTTTTATGAGAATATAATAATTTATAAGAAAAGATCGCGGCTCACATACACGCATACCTCATCCTTTCATATTCTAAAAAATGTATTTGAATTTTCAATAAAGTTCATCCAACGAAAAAAAGAAGTGTAAGTATGTAAGGGTGATGTAGAGGTATGTGCACTAGGAAGAAACATAAAAAGGTAAGTTTCCACTTCCCCGAGTACTTTATTCTCGCTTGAAACTTTTTCTTTCACTCTCCTTTTCACAGTCATTACTTATATTTAACGTGGATTTTATAGACTGCGAGTGACGTGTGTGTGCATGTATGTTAGGTGGTTGCTCCGCGGCATGCGGTGAGGAATGGTTGGATGACGGGGAAAAGGAGAAGGATTTCTTCAAGATGATATTATTATCATGTATGAATGGTATGATGTAAGTGATCCGTGATATGTGAAAATGGCAGTTTTCCACTTCCCTATTTCTTTTTCTCGGTTTTAACGATTTCCTTATGATGTGATTCCCATTCCGTATATTGTTCTCCCTCCACTCGAATGCGAATAAGTATAGCTGGTGCGCAAGATTCCTTTGGAAAGTGTTCGTTTCATAAATAAGAATTTTCAACGTTACAAAGAGAGACTGCAAGAAATATATACCCTCTTCAAGTGGGAATCAGACTACTGAATGTAGAAAACTATTAAAGGGAATAAAAGTAAGTTTTTGAGGAAAAGTTGGGGTGAGAAACTGGAAACAATTTTGGAAATGTAAAACGGAAAGTGATCGGGAAAATTATAGACTTGAGATTTGATATGAAGGAGGGATACGGAAGTTATGATACTTTACATTTCTGACGTCTAATCAAGGTTGGGAAAGTGTTGAGTTCATAACTACAGGTGGAATGCAAGTTAAATATGTAGTTTTCTCTGAATTTAGGCGGATTCTAGTAAATCACTTGAAGATTTCGGTAAGACATAAAGCATTAAGATTTTCGACGAATGGGCCAATTTACAACGCTTCTGTATCTAACTCCCCAATCATAATGATGACAAGACCGGTGTCCCCTCTTTCCTCTTCTAACAATAGGGAACGGAGAAGAGCTGAAACTTCTTTTCATGATTTCCCCTTTCTCTTTTCATTGTGCGCTGGTAATGAATAACACATCCAGAGTAAAGACCGCGACCACTGTCGGTGTCGGTAAGTCCAGAGAATATAAGAGGGCTCCCTTCTAGTAAAGCCTATGCCAGAATGCTGACCGAGACAATATTATTTTCTATTCCCATCTCATGAAAGCTTTGACAATGTGGCGAACCGTATAAAAAGCCTTTATTATGGCGTGGGGAAAAGCAAGTAAAACCGTCTTTGAATGGCTGTCAACGAGCCATGTCCCGTTACAATATAAAAACTCCATCCCATATTTAGCACCAAGTCTGGCTCAGTCAGGAAGTGGATCTGGCGAAAGAAAGTCTGGTACAATCTGCAGCACATGCATGTATGTATGTATTCACTGAACTAAATATTCGAAGCATTTATTTCACAAGACAAATGGGAAAGCATCCCTTTGTACTTTAGTAGTTGAAATTTTACAACCCAAACAATGCAAAGTAAACACGCCATTCAAAATTATTTTTTCACAATATATGCATCTTCCCAATACAATAGGTTTTTCCTTAGCCAGCTATTTAGTTTAGTTTAAAAGTCGAGTTTTGAAGTCGTATGGGATGTTTGATTAACATGGTTGTTTCGTTAAAGATAAGATTTGTTAAGAATTAATTTTACTTTTGTGTATGTAGTGTCCATACGTTTAATTAACATTCTACCAATCGCTTCATTCCCATTCCTTCATCTTGTTTTTGTGTATTCATGAAAGTTTTATATTGCATTTACATTTCAATGTTTCAGGAAACTAGTAAAAATACCCTCGAGAAAGTATCTCTGAAAAATAAGTTTCCTTTTGATCTAGTTGTCGTTAATTAGCAATTGCTAACAAGCCCACACAATTGCGAAACTTTTCTCTTCTCTCTCACAAGACTAAAGGAACGGGCTAATTCTACTGTAATGTTAGAAACTCGGTTTCTAGCAGAAAAAATTTAAATTATGCGAAATTTGATACGCTCTAGTATTTTTTTCTTGCTTCATGTGTGAAGCATCAAAACTGAAATTAATACGAGAAATAATAGCTTCCTTAATTAAGAAATTGCTAGTTTTTTCCATTAAAATACGACCCTTAGAATACTTTTTCTCTTCTTTATTCACGCATTCATGGCTTTGTGGGCAATAATTTTGCACTCCAGCTAATTGATCCCATTTTGAGAAGAAGAAAAATCATTTCTACACAAATGGGAAAAGAGTCATAGTTTTCATTCCAAGTTTATTTATAGAGTTGCTTGAAGATGAGTTTTTTAGTTGCAAAAACCCATGAGCTTTCACCCTAGCTCTTAAGTAATAGAGTTCATACAAAGTTTCAAAATGTGTTAAGTAACATCGTCCCTATCCTTCTTTGAATATTCTTTGCAATCTAATAAAAGCCCCTTTCAAGACTCTCTCTCCAAAATGAACTAGTTTTTACATACAAAATTTATAACAAGGATCTGCAAACAAAATTTACATCTTGTATAAGGTATCCAAATGCTCATTCCCGGAATATCCTGTGGACGCAGTGACAAGCTCTAGTAAATCTAACAAATATTGTTAAAAGTTTTGACATACTTTGCGTAGGAGTTTTTCATGTTCTGAAGTTGATCTGTGATGTTGTGTGAACCTTTGTACTCTGGCTGGGTGAGTGCATGATGCAATTTATGAACTTCCTAGAAATGTTTATGCAATGGGCTTCTGATTTTTTCTTTGAGATTTCATAAGATTTGTTTACTTACACTTATGCATATGTATGTGTGATCACAAACAAATTCCTGGAATTATTTATATTTACCTTTTAGTAAGATTACGTTGCAAAAGTAGATTTGGAAGCTCTCAAAGAAGATGTACATTTCATATTTGCATACACGTGTTTGGGGATGGATTATAAGAACTCCCACATGAAGTAAAATATTCTCCTCAAAAGCTTTCTCCTAAAATTCTTCCTCGTCCATAATCTAGTTTAAGCAAGTCAGAGTAGGAAGCAAAATGTAGGAAAGCGATAACCACTAAACATATCTATGTGTGATAAGTTAAATAGCCTTGAGACAAAAAAAGTGTTGAAATTTGTGATGCTCGTATAGTGACTCATCATTTCATAATATAAAGCTGAGTGCATTTTGCAAGCCCACACCATCCCACTCTAAAGCTTCTAACTTGGAAATAAAAATTCGAAGAAATCTTTTCAGTGTCATATCACGTAGCAGTAGCACATCCTGATTTCTTTTTCACCACCGTCTCAAGTGCATCCTTCTCTGAGAGACTCCCACTCACACTTTCCCCTTCTTGGAAACAGTCTCTTTTAACACGAACGCCGAGAAGGTGGAGAGAGAGAGAGAGAGAGAGTGGGCATAACATGGAAGCTTTTCGTTGATCTCATTTCATTTCATTAGCCCTTGTTCCTAATGGATGCATTAATTAACTCTTGTGCAATGCATTAAAAGCCTGAAGGAATCTACAAAATAGTAGAAAGTATGGAAAGTACGCGCGCCACTCGACGTCAATGAAATGTATAATATTTATACGATACACTCGGAGTGTATATTGTATTATGGATATCACACCATAAGACCATTACCGTTAATACCTCGTGACGGGCAAGGCTAACGTCAAGATGTGTCACATTAAATAACTTATATCTGTAGAGCGCACGTACGTAATAGTGTGAAATAATGAATGAATCCATTTCCAGCTGAGGGGAGAGGTTGGAAAAATCATAGACTTGGGAAAAGTTAAATAAAAATCAATATGGAACGTGAGGTGAAACTCGTGATATAAGGTTTTAAAATCAGAGGAAGAGAACGAACAACCCACATTGTGACCTAGACTGGGCGAATTTATTGAGTAACAAATCAAGGTCGACTTGAACTCTGTATTATGCAGAGTAAAACGTGAATATTAAAAATATACGTGGGTAAGAGATGAAAAATATATAAATCTGGTATTCGTCAGGGAATGAATAAATTCTGAATTAGGATTTGAGACATGAAGGTCAAATTTTTTGTTATATTCTTCCTTTTCTATAAATGATTCATGTGTTTTGTCTGGAAAGCATAAAATAAATACAAGTACGTCATCCAACAGTATGAATCTGACGGAGGCTTATCAACTAGCGTTTTTGCATAATAAATACAAGGAGTGGGAAAACGAGACACCATTTCGTAACAAGGTTAAACTCACCTCCGCAACCGTTTATTTTTCCAGCGTATTAGATAATGGATGAGAAACTCCAAAAGTAATGTGAAATAGGACGACCAAAACCAAAGGCACAAAGAGAAAATCAAAAAAAAAGAGAATACATGAAAGGAGAACAAAAAGTAGGAAAATCCCAGGCCAGGCACATCGACCCAAAAAGCATTAATCAATGGATGACCACCAGCGAGGAAACAGAAAAAAAGAGTGTCCATTTAGGCAATGGACCGTTGCATTACATACACAAGCATGTATAGACCTACAACACACTAACATCGTGAATCTACTCTCTGAAAATATATAAAAAGAATGAGAAGAAAGCAAAGGAAGAATATAAAGAAAAAGCTAAGAAGAGAAAAGAGAAACTCATCGCATTGATGAAATTCTAGTAAGCTTGTGCAAGGTCCCAGCGAAAAAAAATTGACTCAACCCAACAGATTACATTAAGTGCATTCTTTGTTTTCCCTTCCACTTCTCGTATTTCTTCGTCGTCCTTCCTTTCCTTCACCATTTGACAGTGCAGCAGAGCTTCGGTTCTCTCTTTTTTTGCACAATGAAAACGTGAATTAATTTCATGAAGCTTTCTCCTGAGAGAGAAAGGAATGAGTTAACTATCATCAATATCAAATACTATTTTGTGGATAAACCTTTTCTACATTAATGGTTCAATCTGAAAAATTTACACTTGGATTTATTATTATCGAATTAAATGCTCGTAAGAATGGAGGAGAGGTGGAGAGAGAGAAAAAGTACCTTGTTCCACTGGTGTTTATAATGTACCTGTAAAAAATCCATCCAGTCACCGACTCTTTTGCGTAGCCACCAGAATTGAAAATAGGAAAAACCATGCATTTATACCTACTCCCATTCAACTCAATTCAACGTTGCAGTTTTTTCCTTTGAGCGAAGGTGAAAGGGACGCGGTGAAAGCATACGAGCAACTAAACGAGTCTCCATTGGAAGCACTCCTATTTTGTTACAATCACACACAAAAAAGCGAGTGTAGTCGTAGTTGGTCCGCCGGACGAGAACAAGGCCACTAGATTTTACGTGCATCTTTCAGCTCCTCTCTCTCTTGCATCATCACCAGAACTGGACCGAAATGCCTGGCAGCTTTTTTTCTCTTCTTCTTTTTTCGTAATGGTGTAATGTGAAAAGGGGAACGGTGAGAAGGACACAGATCGATTCCCTCATGCCTACATCGATTTCCTCATAAATTTTTCTTCTTTCCTTACGCTTCCATGCTTCCCTTTCACTTTTCTCTAAAAAAATCCATGCAATGCACCGTATTGAAAGTCGTGGAAATGCCTATATATATAAGAGCTTTCTAAAGGGCCATTGCTAGAGCGCAGTCAGTGAGTTGGACAAAACATGATCATCATTGGAAAAAGGAAGCAAATCTGCTAGCCTTATATGGTCCCAACTCACAACATAACGACCACACACACACACATTGGTTGGAGAGGGCTACTGAGAGTCGGATAGAAAAAAACCTTGCTTTTTCTCGTGAGTTTTTTTTCAAAGGGACTCATTTTTGCAATAGCACCAGCAGAGCGGGGACGCAGCAAGCAGACGAGAGACGACCATTATTTTTTTCCAAACCTTATGCCATATTTAAAGGGTTCATTCTGTGAAGGAAAAGACGACTTTATCCTATACTTGTGCTTGAATTGAATGGACTGCATGTTTTATAGATAGCCATTTTTGTCCAGTTTTACAACAGTCATCGACTATGACTCTCTCCCTTTACTGCCCCGCATATGTCTTTGCCTATGTGCGCTGTTATTGGTACTTGAAACTTTTAAGAATGGGATCATTGACGAAGTGTTATTGTTACAGTACATCAATAAAGACACACATTCATGCAGAAACACGGAGCGTACGTTCGAGGAGGCACATGTGGGATATATATAGAAAACGTGGAAAGTTTTCCGGGAAGAACTCTCGCCTATTGTTGCATTTCAATGTGAACATCTCTGTATGTGTGTACCTATGAAGTTTTTCTTCCACGAAGATATGATAAGGAGAAGAAAATGTGTAAAAAGGAGAAAGAAGAGACATCCATTCAATTTCGAATCTCTTTGCAGTTCATCTCTTTTACATGCTCCTTGTATGAAATAGAAAGTTTTTTGATGGGATTGAAATGGGGGCATTGGTAGCTTCAAGGCAGAGAGAGAGAAAAGGGTGCTCCACTAAAGAGAGTTCAATGTGACAGCTTCAACTGTTATGGTCGTGGAGGAAAATGAACTGGATAACTAGGCCAAGATTCGAATGTGATATCAGCTGGGAAGGTTCCCATCTTTGAAAATTTTATGGACCCTATATACGCCCTAGTGTATGGGAAAAGTTGCGGGCCAAAAGCAAACAAAGCCAGTAGCAAAGTGCATTTCAGTGTGGCGACTCTGTCTGTGTAGTAGTCTGCAATTAAAGGTTAATTACATTGTCACACAGGCAAGCAGGGTAGCATTAGGGTAGGGATGCGCCACTTTTACTTGTTCTGAAAATGTGGGCTTTAGTAGTTAGTTGGACTAAGGGTATACTTTTTTCATCCTCCCGAAAACTTGCTATGCTCAACATTTAAAACTCATTGATGCGGTACACTGAAGTAGTTAGTTTCAGCTTAACTTGGGCTAGTTTATACTAAAAACTAGCTCATCATTCTCAAGTCTCGAAACTGGAGTTTACGTCGTTATTCATACATGTCTCTACACGGCTAATGAGCCATTCTGATTTCCTTCGCAAACAACAACTTTTTCCACCGGATAAGTACCAACATCCGTTCCACTTCATTAGCTAGTAATACCCGAGGTAAAAACTTTTCTCGCTGATGACCCACCAAAAATAAAATTTCCAACAATGTTTCCTTGTGTTACGTAAATTTTTTGCCAAAACTACTAGGCAAAGTTCACCGTTCCGTTTCAGTACGTATGCAATTTTTTTATATGAGAGAAAATTCGAACTGGGATTTCGCATGTGCTGTTTTGAACGTTGAATTAAGATGAGATAGCTTCTTCTTCGTGTAATTGAACGGATTGTCTGCCCGTGACTGTGATCGTCCATCCCATATATTACACTGGTGCTTTTTACCAGTGTTTAAGGGTATAAAATTATTATATAATATCCGATGGCTGCATATGACGACAGTGAGGACCCGGACTCACTCATTGCACTGTGCTCTTGTGCCAGTTCACATATTCCCTAGAGATTTCGCAGCAATTTTCGTCGAATGAGAATTAAGAAAAAGTCTTGTAGGGGACTAAGCCCAAGGCCCTTTTATGCAGTTCCCTCAGTTTCATTAATGAGATTAAGAAGACTACCCTTTTAATACTTACTTACAACTTGAGTCTTGTTCGGTTCCTTTCCTTCTCTCCAATTTTTCTCCTTTTTCTCTCCCTTTTCTAATGTAATCCGATGTAAAAAAAATCTTATGCAAGGTATGAATGCCTAATTAGCAGATACGTAACCTCTGCTTTTTCATTTTAAATCTTAAAGCTTGAATGCAATAAGCTTTCGGCTTTACATTTGATGCACAAAGGTGCTCGCAGTAATAAAAGGCGAGCGTTTCACAAGACACAATATAAAGGAACATTTCTATTTGAGGGCGAGGAAGAAATGAAAAAGAGAACAGAAAAAAGTAATGAATGAAAGAAAATTTGAGATGAGAGTATTTCATCACTCTGTCTGTTGACTAAAAGCTCAAAGCCAACGTACTACAATTACTTTCCTGTTATACATGAAGTGCTCAATCTTGAAAGGAGAAAAACTAGTGTGTGAATCAAATGCGTATATGTTGCAAATTCGTTTCACATCTTTACTTGACCTTTCTGTGCCAAGGGTTGAAATACAATAAAAATACTGTTTGCGCTTTGTACGTAAGTAGTTCGCGAAATAAGCTTCACGAAATTTCGCAATATTTTTCACATGCTAACATTTATTACAGTTGAAATACGGAGAAAAACACTTTTGAAAATTGTTGACAAATTCGAAGAAGTTATAATTACTCAATACCCACGCAAAGTTATGCAGGTATATATATGTTCCTCTCAATTCTCCTACGCAATCTTCGTCAGTTATGTTCATTCCAGGAAGTTGTGACAGTGCTGCATGAGTAGTCTTGAGGACTTCTATGAATCTAAGGAGGAAATCTATTTTAAAATCATAATCTAAAAAATAAAAGGCACAATATGAACATTGAATAGCCTAAAAACTAATTCATATCACGAAAAATATTCACAATACAAGTTTTGCCAGATTGGTTCTAGGTGGTTTACGAATTCTGAATTTTTTCCAAGTGCTGTATGACGTGCATGAGTTTATTGTGTCGTTTGCGATTACGGCAGCCAATAGACGTTGATCCACTTGCTTGTAAATTAATCTTAGATATTCGAGATTTAGCAAAGCGTGTGCCTACCAACCAGACATAAATGAAATTCATGGAAAGGTAAGTACCAACAAGGATGACGATGAGCACACAATAATCTTCTCATAACCGAGCAACTGGGATTGCATCGTCAGAATTAAGAAGAGCTTAAAGGAGTCTCTCTCAGATCAGATTTTCCTCTCTCCGCTCCTCGGAGAAAACTTGCCAGGAACAATAATCTCATCGTCGGAAGCTGTACAGACCAAAGTAAAAGTATATCCTATCCCAAAGCGTTGAAGTTGTGAAAGTGGAATATCGTGTGCATAAAGAACAAAACATGCGCATCATATTTTCTTGAGGAGATTTTAATTTAATACTATCTGCTTTTCTGTGCATCAAACGCAATCTTGAAATGTGAGAGGGTAGATTTTCTCCAGGTAAAGTGTATTTAAGGCTCTTCTTCCTCTTTCAGCTTATTTTAGGGAATGAATCCCAGCATTAATAATAGACAAGCAGAGTAGCAGTACACCGACAATGCAGTCACCGGTGCATTTTATTCTGGACTCTGTAAATGAATTATTTCTTCATGCGGATACTCTTCAAGAACATAATCATATGATGAAAAAGAAACCTGTGCTCAAAGACGACGACTACATTTCTCAAGATTTCCTTGAAAACTTATAAGCTAGTATGCGCTTTTGCTTTCTTGGCGAAGGAAAAGTTGGAATATTATACATTTATTCGCCTGTGTTATCACGTTGCTGGCAAGGGTATTCCGTATCAAAGGAAGTTGACTAAAAGGAAGAAAACCAGTAGCTACAATGCAGAGGAAGAAGATGCACATATTGCCGTAATGTTCTTTTGGTCACTGGAACCCTTTTTTGTTACCGTACTTCTCAGAAGGGAAAGAACTGCACACAATAAACTAACTTTTCTCGAGTTTCATTGAGCTTCAACGTAACAACGCTATTATTATGCCATTATGCGTGTGCTTTTTTTGTCCTCCCTTCCCAGTCCTCCTCCTCCTCCTCACTCCATTGAAACTAGGGAGCGCAATTGTTGTTTTCTCAAGGACACTGGCTGCATTAAATTTTGCAAAACCTATTGTGCCTTGCATCTCATGCTCCACTTCCATAATAGTAATGATGCACACAAAAAACTCGACTGCAGAAGGAAGAGGCGACCATGTGTTCCCATTCTGCACAGTAACGATAACAGTGATGCATAATGGGAAATCCTTCTGGAAAATTCACAAAAGATCTTCAATAATTCTCGGTTTCTCGGAGGTGGAGGAACACAGTCAATTGCAGGAGCCAAGTCGTGCGGGATCATATTATGGAGGATTTTGTACTTGAAAGTGAGAGAGAGAGAGAGAGCTGTACAGCCCAGCCACATAAAACAACAACAGTTGTCCCTGAAAGCTGTCGAGTAGTTGAAGTGAATAATTTTTACGAGAAAATGATGAGATTCTCTCCCTTTTCCTGTTAGCCTCGTTTGCACAATTTCTCCTTCCTCTGGCTTCTTCCAAATGTAATTTTCTTTCTCCGTAAAGAATTTAAGGAAAGAAGTTCAGAGAAAGATGGCTCCTGCTTCTGGAAATTAATGAGAATTTATAACTACGCGGTGCCCAAAAGAACGTCATCTTTGTTCTTAAAATTACCTTTAGGTAGCTTTTGCGGCGGAAGCATACTATTACTTGCATACTTTCCAAGTGCATAATCTCTCCCCATCAAATCTACATACATAACCCTTGTTAAACACTTTCTTTACAATTTCTTCTTCGATCTCGTTCTAGTTTCAGCCAGTTGGAGACTTGATGAAGCCACATGCGTAGGTGTCCTTAATTTGCAACTGTATAAATGTGTACATACATAACCTATGTAGGACTGTATGTGTGTATGTGGGTATCTATATGAGCGTAAATGAGCGTACCCCACTGCAGTTGTAGGTATTAACAAATGTGAAAATCAGTGAGGAGGAAATGCAACAATGGTACTCCTACACTTGACGGCAGTAATCGCCTCATCTTACTTTAAGAGCTTCAGATTACTTTCATTCAATTCTAAACAAGCTCTCTTCTCAAAACAATACCAAAAGAAGCAGCTGCACTCTTTTTAAATGCTGCTTAAAAAAGAAGGACGACAAAAAGGAAAACAAGAGGAAAGAAGCCGCACAAGGATTTTCTCCTATGTGCATGAAGTAAGCCTATTCCGCTTTCTCCCATGTTTACGTACGCTATATATGTGTCTCTACAAGTTTCCTTCGTGTTTAACCACGGGTGGATGTGATTTTGAGTTGAGCCTCTTGACAAAACAAAACATTTTATTCCACAAAGACAAAAACCACGGCTCTTACACTTTCGACGACAATCTGCTTGCGACAGATGCACCGACTGCATTGCATAGCAGCGCTACTTTATGTTGCAGCTCTCTCAAGTCTTTTTGCCATGCTTTCAACCATAACCAAGTTGTTGAGTAAATGTAATAAAACCTCAGAAAAGTCAGTCGATGAGAGAGCGGGGAGCGCATCATAATATATTTTGCCTCGCTGTGTTCTTGTCTTCCTCCCCAACTGCATTAAAATCCCTTGGGAAGAAGCGTAAAATGTATTAAAGCCTCTCTCTCTCTCTCCTCTGTGTCCTAAACATTAGGCAATGGTCATTTGTTTCTGGTTTAGGCTGCCACCAAAGAGGATCCACGATGTGGAGAAGGAAGGGGGCCCGCGTTTCAAATGAAATGGATGGATGATGAGAGAGGAAACGACATAACGCTAACATATAACACACATACGTACATGTGTGGATACAAGATGAAACTTTCCTCGAGGAAGAGTGGGAGAGAAGAGAGAGGGAAGACGAAAGTGGAAAAACTCTTTGGGTGACAGATAGAAGAAATAGATGTTCTCGGGCAATGCATCTTGCTGCACCCGACTAATAGTAAAAGTTAAATCCGTGTAAAAGTGGAGTGACAGGTATAGTCCCACAAATCTAGATTATCCTCTTATTTCACATTTATTGACCATGTCCTCTATCTTTATTTAATATTATTGCGCTCATTCTACCAAGCAAAGTGGATGGATTTTCTGAGGGTTTCTAGTCCAAGAGTCTTTGTCGACTTTGGCTGTGGTTCGAAACGCCCACTTAATTATCAGTTGTACGGCAATGCTCAAAACTTCTGCATGTGGTATAGTAGTATCTCCGGCTTTTTGTTTCTGTAAATTCCTGTTCTAAACAACACAAATCTTCTACCTGTTATTTCTAAACACACAAATTACGTAAAAAATAAAATGAATTGGCGTGAAGCAATGGCATTCACGAGTTGTTGAAGAACATAAATGTTTTTGTTCGACGCTTGTGGATAATAGAAAAGTGCACATGGTTAACAACATCTTGGCTTTCCATCAACAAAATTATGTCAAGCCTACCATTATGCTGCCTGCCGTGATTGCAGTATTCCACTTCAATATCCACGTATCACATAAATACATATATCGGTTGCATTTTTACTTTGACATTCCACATTCAATTCAATCA
The DNA here is from genome assembly GCA_034687055.1 of Heteromurus nitidus. Classification (NCBI taxonomy): domain Eukaryota; kingdom Metazoa; phylum Arthropoda; class Collembola; order Entomobryomorpha; family Entomobryidae; genus Heteromurus; species Heteromurus nitidus. Next base: position 20,920 of record JAQFZW010000216.1, on the reverse strand, counting down.
TTCATTCTTTCAACAACTTTGAGACTCCACTGGAAGTGTTAAAAGTAAACACATCAGTTTCCCACATTCTTCTTTGACTGGCGATATCCCAATAATGCAACATGATAAGTACACGGATCGTGTAATTTGTAAAACAGCAAACATGAACGTCATGGATTCCCCTCTCTTCTCTGAATTAATTACAAGCATGCTCCGGCAGATATGACGCATTTCTCTTAATAACAGTTGACATATCTTTAGCAAGAGGATATAGTGACAGTGATCAACATGCGGTCTTCTTGATTAGCATTAGAAGAAAATATTTTTTATTTCCATATAAGACCTGATGGCAAGACGTCCTATGCCTTTCTGTGGAAATATATTCGAGAATGAATGGAGTGAAGCTTTTGTGAAGACATACAAAATGCAAATTCGACAATGGCATGTGCTGTGTTCCATATCTGATTTTTCATCAGGCGAGACAAATGTCGTTAAAAAGTTAACAAATCAAGTTGGCCACTGCAGAATGGTGAGATATCCCTTCCTTCCTTCTGTAAACAGCGAAACGCTACTTTTCCACACAGGAAGCTATCCATCCACACATATTGCATACGGGACACGGGAAGGGATATATGCTGCAGTACGAAAAAGGGTTGCTTCAATGGGCAAGAAAGGGTGGTACACACTGTCACATTATGAAAACTTCGGCTTTTAATTATTTTTCGGTCCAAAATTAATGAGCAAAGATGACTGCGCGAGCAGGCATGAAAACAATTTAAATAAATGAAATGCGTGTGTACTATTATATAGCCAGCCGTAGTAGTGCAGCGCAGCAGTTCTCCTCGTGCAGTATGCACAGCTTGGTGACAAAACTTAATGAGTTTGAATGGAACTGAGGAAGTCGATCGTTTACACAGGGTCCTGAAATGAAATGATATCTCCGCTAGTCTAGAGGACGGGTTTGAATCGGACCGTGAATCTAGAAATTTGAGACGGGAGAAACCCTTAGTTAAGCTAATGATGGGTTCGTGTACCCAAATGCCAACTTCAGTTTCAGTTGAAATATTAACATCGACAATGACAAAAAAACTCTTACTCAAAAATTTTTACATACGAAATAAAATACATTTGACTTCCGTATTTTAATTTGTTGTTCGAACATTTGTCATGTATGTACTTTCATATGAACAATTTGTATTTTTTAGAATACACACGTTCATACAGTTTTCGGTCTGATTCTGATACAAGTGTCTTTCAAGAAAGCATTTTTGTCCATGAGGAAAGGAACGTTTGGGTAGCTGATGCTGATGCGCTGGTGGTTTCCAGTGTCTCCCAGTGTTTTTGTTCATTTTAACCCCATCCATTCATTAAGCACGGGCCATTGCCCAGTGTTAACTGGATTTAATTGAGTAGAAGTCGACCGATTCTAGAGGAATCAAGGCACCACCGCCCCGCCACCATACCACTCCGACTGGAACAGCAACAAAAAAACTATAGAGAAACAGGAAAAGACCTTCGCCGGTCGTCCTTCCTAGGCTACCATCAACTAGGGTCGGGCTCCAGTTTTTATGAACAGAGAGAAAGGTTATTATTAAGCTCCTAAATTCCAACTTCTCATCTGCTCTCCTCTTTCTTGCGTATTCTGCGTAAAAGGTTGCAACACACTCATTGCGTATATCTGGCAATGTGTTATCACACCACAATCCTTTTTCTCTGCCATTGCTCTGTCGTTTTGACTCCGCAATTCATTTTGTATCCGGTCTTGCCAGCACACCCACTGATTTGCTTCATTTTACACACCAAACGTTAAGAATGAATGAACACACGCAGCCCATGAATTATACACGTGAAACACACAAGTTGAAAAGCCAGCAGCAGTCGCATCACTTTTGTGTGTCTGTGGAAAAATATAAGGTTTATGGGTTTCCTTCGTCTTTGACATTGTAAATGAGCCCTCGTCACATTCAATTATATGGTCATTATGATAGACACCAAGAAAGAAAGTTCCCAACAAATGGCTTGATGGCAGGAGACAGTTTAGTAGCAAGATAAGGCGTGCCTATTCGCATAGCCTTTCCTTCTTCCATATTGACTCTGATTGCACACACATCACCAACAACCATTTCTTGAGTAGTTCCCTCTTATCAATCACAACCATTCTTCTTCTCCATTCTCTGCCTCATTCTCTCGCTTTTTGCCAGAGAGAGAGAACGACTTTTCTTGTTATCGCAATCAAAAGACTCTCCTCCTCCCCGCCCGCTCGACTGATAGGTGTAATTTACTTGAAAGAAACAAGATAAAGGGCGATAAATTGTCGCTTCGAATGAGCACCAATTTTTTAATCAGACACGAATCATGATGATGAAACTCTGGAAATGGGGAATGAGAATGAATGGTGTTGGCAGGTAGCAATCTTTCTGTCTTCCCATCACCAAAAGAGTGATGAACAAGAATATAATTTCGAATCGAGTTCTTGCTGTGATGAGCAGCGTAATTAAAATAATGTAAAATATCTTTCCAGACTTGGTGTGAGCAATTATTCATTGATGATAGTTTTCCACTTAAAATACGAGTGTCTACTAGAGAAAAAAATCAAAAATATATTCTTCGTCGTTGCCTAATAATCAACTAATTTACGATTTCACTATCTCGGATTATAATCAAATTTTGTCGACTCTTGTATATGCATGCTTCACTTTTTTCTGGAGTTGGGTACGTTTACATTTCCTGAAAAACAATATTGGTAACATCTGCCCGTCGGTTGTGCTTCCGATTTTTTTCTTCAAAAAAGTATCAATTACACTTGCAACATGGCTTAAAAGTTAGATCCTTTCTGGCTGGAACCTTCTCCAATAGAAAAAAAACTCATGGTGTTAGTTAGAAAATATATATACCCTTAACGAAAAGTTGCCTCTACATAATATTATTATCATGAAAAACATTAAATAGAGATCCCCAACAACGGTTTAAAGTTTCAGAGTTCCTGGCTTCCCTTTGCTTGTGCTCTTCGTCCACTTTTTTTTATTCATTTTTATGAATGTAGCAAGTTTTGCTCTCGCAACACGTTTCCAGTTGCTTAACTAATGCATGCAGCTGTGAACAAGTGACAAAGGAGCACATACTTATTCTCAAGCTCAATACTTTAGTCGAAGAAGCACAGAAAAAAGTTTTGTTTTTCAAGGGTAGGGGTCGGCTTCTCTCTCTTCGCTCTCTTGTTTTAAACAAAGTATATGTATCTTTCTCTCAATATATAACTTCTCGCTCTCAGAGAAGCTTTTTATTACTTAGCATTATGTAGCTAAAAGATTTAATGTAGTGTTTTGTAGCTGATAATTACTCCTCGTTGCACTTGTGCACACATCAGGAGATCCTGAACGGGAGCAGCAGCAGCAGCAGCAGCACTCTAGTGCAACAAGGAGTCGCATTCGGAAGGAAATGTATTTTGAAAAAGTCTTTCTTTCAAGAGAACCTTTTTATTTGAGCTTTTGCTCTCCTCTTCTTCTGCTTGGGTCGATTTCTTCAAAGCTACATTGTAAAATATGCGACGATGAAGAGAACATGTGCCTCCTCAACCAACGTAGTTAGTGTTTCTTCACCTCTCTCCAAGGAATTGTGTTTGCTTACAAAATGTGCATTAGTCAGAACAAGCAAGCCATTTCCGGATACAAATTTTTCAACATGCACACTATATCCATGAGGGTGGTGGAGGTGGACTGGACTGAAGGTGTAGAAAGAGGCTTTTGTCATTCATTAAAATTTATTTGTAGTTTGCTCACAACACACAACACGTTTTACATTAGCTTCTTGTAAAGTTGTTGGCTAATGCGTAGGTAGCGGCTTGCAATTTCCATAAAGAACAAAAAATGCACTCTCGGTCTCCACTCGAACTCTTAAGAAAAAAGGCGTTAATAAGTACTTCTCGTAGTAGCGTTGCTGTACATTATCATATTAAATAAGGATAATATGGTGCGAAAAGAGTTGTAAAATGCATTACTGCAAAATAAAATACTTTTACAGTGCGAAAGCATTAAGAAAAGTTTGAGGAGGAGGAAGTACAACAGCAGAAACAAAACGAAGTAATAATCTCCAAACCAGGATAAAGTTTTTTACTTTTTTCTTCATGTATGGAAGAAAGGGAAGAGGAAGGATGAATTTGAAATGAAGTTTTTAAAGTCAAAACTCCGTTTATGCGTGCGTGATAAAACACAAATATGAAAGTGCAGTTTTTGTTCAACGCCCCGCCCTTTTAGTAACCTTTGGAGCATACTCCCATAAAAAACTTTCACTTTTACTTTCGTTGGAGGTAAACTGGAGGGAGAGATGGGTGGAAGTACAGGTTGGAGTTTCTCCATTTCTTAAAAAACTAAATTTATATTCCGGAAAATATTCTCTACGCATATCATACATTTATATTCTCTATCTCGTATTTTATAATTTGCCAGCTTGTAACTTTGAATTAGCAAATAGTTTCCTGGAGTTTTCCACACTCGTTTTCTTCTCACAAGGAAAACAAGAGTCTAGCAGAAAATCTTTTTTCTCGTCGTCTCCTTTTTGTTCCTGTTCCGAATTGAAATGAATGTAAAATACGTCTAATCCAATGAAAATAGATGAGTGCATGCATTTAATGTGAGTGAGCACGGAAAGTTTTTGTGCCGACGCAGGGTCTACCAACTGGAGAGATTTTTCGTCATCAAACTTTCCACCGGCGCTGATTTCGTTTCGCAAAAGCTTAGAAATTAGTTGGGACTTGGGAGCAGGTTTCTATCTAGCCTGATGCACAAAGTAACAGCTGCGCCAGCAAAACAAATGGGCAGACGGACAGACAGTTTATAAGACAAGACGACGGAATGGATCGACTGTGATGTCCTGCTTGCTGCTGTAGTTTAATAGAAGTTCATAATATATGTCCATACTAGATTGCATATATGTATTTAAGCAAGACAGATAAAACTTTAGTAAAGTTAGTAAAGTAGCATGCAAAGACCCGCAAGAGACTAATATAAATTATGTTCTTCTTGGCTAAAACTCCTTGCTTGAATTGAACAAGTGGAAAAGAAGGCAGAGAAAAAAAGTCCGATGGGAAAATGAATGTAATCAATCCAACTGACACTGAAACTGCCTCCCGTCCTCTACTTCCTCATCATTCGCTCAAAGTCACTATATCCAAAAGAAGAGAAAATATCCAACAAATGACTCGAGTGAAAATGCATTGGTCTGCTTATTTGCCTCTGTTCAATTGTGCATATTCATAAAAAGCATGCAATGTAGATACAAAACTGGATGAATTAGATATCAACGTAGAGTGCGTATTTATATATATGCCACATGGTCTTAATGAAAAGTTGCAGTTCTTGTCTGCTCCGAGAGGATGAAATGAATATAAAAAAGCAAGAGGAGAGGAGAGCAAAAATCACGACAATGAAAAAAAGTTGATGAATTCTCTTCTGACATTGACAAAGCGGAGTAGGAATCGGAAAAAAAGGAACTTTTGCCAGTCTGACGATTCGTCTTTGCCATCAGCACGTCATCAAGTGCAGCCAAGGCTCCAAGTTGGTGTTTTTGTCTTATATCATCACCAGACACAATGCACGGCTACCCAACATTTCTACGTTTCTCGTGTTCCGTACCAAAAGCCATATAAGTAGCAAGACGAAGAGGAAGACCTTCTCTTCCATTCCTTCCTTGAATATTACTCCTTAAAAAAGTTTGATTTGAAATGGGAGGAAATGGGCCAGTGAATGTGCAATTGGTCTTGCTTGGCGCAAGAAACATTGGAAAGTGAAGATAGGACCTATCATCGCATCGTATGTTTTTCTCTCTGTTTACTCTTCTCTTCTGATGGTTGAGATATGATCCGGTGCTCACACACAAGGACAAAGAATTGATGATGGCAGGCATAATATATCTTTCACTCCAAATCCACAGTTGCTCAGCAGAAGGACTCCGTCGCGCGCAGGGAATAAGGACATAAGCGTTTCCGTGCTTCTTGAACGGATATCCTAAATGCTTGCTACGTGTAAGGGTAGTGGTCAGAAGGATTAAGGAAAAAAAGATTCTCTTCCGAAAAAAATGAGTAAGTGATTTTGCAATAAGCTAAGATAAGGGAGCATTCTATATGTATACGTGTAACTATGTGGCGGAAGTCTTTTATCACCGTTTCGCAAACGGAGAATATGATCTTGTCAATAAATTATCGTCTTAGAATGAACGAATGACGCATGTGTCCTGTGGCAGGAATCGAACGAAAGCATCCTCAAAAACATGAGCATTTTAAACGAATATGCTTGTCTTGTGTGTAATGTAATGGGAAATTTATGTGTGTGCCGACTATGTAAACTTCACAATATCGATTTATTTCTGAAACCAATTATCTAATTGACAAGAACTGCGGGTTGTATTTTAGAAGGGAGTAGTTTTGTTATATTTAAATGTTAGTGGCCAATCTGATTCTGCTTATAAATATATTTTCAATGTTTTTCAGTCAATTTTATTTTCAAAGCACTTGTGGTTATGATGACTATGATTAACCCGTTGTAACTTTCACAAATGAGCGTTTGATGTTGAAATGGCTGAGAGCGAAGTAAGCGATGAAGCACATTTCTAAAGTGCATTGTGGAAGGTCCAGTAGTTGAGTAGTGACCTTTCTCCTCTGGCTACTTTCGAACGCCAAAAAATCTCGTCATGAACTCGAAAATATTTCCAGAAACGAGGAATCGTGGATCATTGCTAGATCCTATACAAATCTTTGAGGATGCTATACCCACATCAAAATCTTCTTCGTGCGCATTTCATCCCCTTAAGGACTACATTAACTTCGGATTCTACGCTGGAGTGCTTCCGTTTCGTTTCGAGAAGGACGAAAACAATCAGTACAAAATTTACACATCCACGCCGAGGAAGGCAATAATAATATTTAAAAGTTTTGTGCTTATTATGTGAACAATGAAATGTTAAATCATGATCATATCATATTTGTATTGTACTATTTGTAGGTGATAGCCTTTATGGCGTTTGTATTTTCAATGGTGCATTACATTACTTCAGCTAGAAATCGACTTTCATCGAGCCAACAAGCACCTGTCATCACCTACTTTTACTTTGGCCACAATGTATTTCACTGTGGAATGATTTGCTTTTACTACAACGCATTCTTCAGGAAGTCCAAGCACATCGAGGAGTTAATGAGGGAACTTGGCTGTTCCAGTTTGGTATCATGCGATTCGCCAAAGGCATGCCATAGTTGTTACTTTCGTCGAGGTCGAGGTCATGAAATCTGGTAGCTAACCTGATGGGTGCATTCATTATATTATCTTCTTAGATTCAAACAGTAAGTATGATATTCCACGCAGTTTACCTTGCCGGCTACACATATCTTGAACTGCAGGAATGGATCGAGTTATTGCTGGAAGACTGGACACTGGGAAAATTATTTCATTCACTTTCACACTTGGGTCGATACACTTTTTTCATGGATTCCAGTCCTAATTTTACTACCGAAGAAACCTTGGAGCACCTCGACGGAGAGAGCAGTTTGTCCATCGCCGACTACATTTTGGGCAGTGTGCAGATGCTAATAATAATTGTATATTCTTTGATGACAACGATGCTAGCAATTTCATGCATACATCCCCCTATTTCCTTGTGGCTAGCGATCAAAAAATTTGTTCATGGAGTGGTCAATGCAGGGCCCATTTTTCGGAATGACACGAGAGCAACTTTGTTACACGATTTTGAACAAGTTCATAAGTTGGCTGAAGCTATTAATGACTCCTTTGGTGCATTATATTTCACGATGATTTTGGATAATGTTGTGTGGTTTACGACGGATCTAGACGCTGGAATAACAACGAATGATTGGATGGTAAAATGGACCATGGCAGTTCATTTCAGCTGCTTCATTACTTTGCTTGTTGTTTCTGCAGAGAGCGCAAGATTGGTAGGAGTCTAAATTAAATAACAAAAATTTATCTAAAACCTTATTGGTAGATTCCCTTGATACTTAAGATATTTCGTGTATTTTTAGATGGCTACATTTAAAGCATGGCTTTGCCAGTACGGCAATGACATCTTCATCAACCAGAACGAATTAACCGATCTGATACAAATTATTGACACGAAAACAATTGGAATAGGAATTGATGGCTTGTATAAAATAGATTACTCTTTCAACGGACAGGTGAGTGTATTTATGAAAATAAAATAATTTATCGTACAAAATCCAATATAACAATCAGCATAATATGTCTTTGTCCCATTCCAGATTACTACAATCGTCATTACTTTCTTCATTATAACATTGCAGTATGACAGAAACGTTGATAACTTAGCGTAAACAATTGAACTGCTATTAATAAAATTGTGGATTACTGATAGAACTTATGTGTACTATATATACGCCCTTTTAAAATAACGAATGTTTACATAATAATCGCAATGCAATAAACTGAGGAGAACTGCAATAATTCGAGAAGAATGATAATCGGCTTCAGTTTCTTTGTAACAGCCATTGAAATTAACGCTTTAATATATACATACACCTATTTTTTTACGTGTTCAGTTTTACATTTCCGATTGAAGGAATTTGAGCCATGATTGAAAAATCCATTAGAACACCTTGCCATATTAATGTTTGTAATAAAGTAGTTGGGATTGCAATGCCCGAAGACATCTGCAAAAATGTGTCTTATCACAACAAGTATTCGCAGTTGTTGGTCAGTTATTTCAATTTCGGGTATTTCCTATTCATTTGCCCATTCCGATTTCAATACAAAAAATTGCAAGACAATGATGGCCACCTGATTGTCCTCAAATCAAACAATTTTCATAAAGTGAGAAGAATACAAAATGTATTATCATCCTACATTTATAGTGGCCGGTTTATTATTATTTATATGACTTATCCAACCAAATACTAAGGTGGCTGCCATTTTTTGCTGGATATCTTCACTTCTCTATCACCTTCACAATCAGTCAATACGAATAGTGGCATACAACCAACATTCCAGCACTCTTGTTTATTTCAATTTAACTCATGGACTCATGCATGCCGTCACATTTAGTTTATTCTACGTGGAAATGCTGTTTAAGGAAAGTTCATACCTGAAAATGATCGAAATCATTGATACTTGTGACCTACTACGATGTAGCGATGTACGGAGAGCTGATCTTGTGAGTGTGGCTATGTGCTTGTGACTTTCATTAATTAGATTTACTCATCCTAATTTAATGCAATAATGCTGATGTTCTCTTCTTAGTCACATCAAAATTGGACCATCTTCCTCATGCATTCAACATTTCTCATTGTTTTCCCTTTGATTGCTCTACTGGAGCCGTTGGAGATCAACTCCTGGAGCGTATTGCATTCATTCGAATGGACCGTAGCGATGAGTAAAAGGGGCATATTTTCGTTCGTGGATGGAAATGGAACACGAACCGATGAGTCCCTTCTCCTTGTTGAAAACAACACAACGTCTGAATTACTTGAATTACTGTTGTGGATGCTACTCTTGATTTCAAATTTCTTCTTCACATTTCTCTCCACCTTCCGGGTTACATCATTCATTCATCCCGTTCTGACTTTGTATCGTGGAGTGAAAACATTCACCCGTATCACTTTAGACAGCGTGAATGATACGAATTTGTTTGTATCAAATCGACGAAATCACTTGATCGAGAGCTATCATCAGTTGAAGACATTGACCAACTCGATCAACGACACTTGGTCCCTGACCTATTTCTTTGTGATACTGGATCACACTCTTTGGCTTGCTACGGACTTAAATCTAGGCATTCAGGTGGATGCTTGGGCAAGGCGCTTCATTGTAGCATGGTATTTCGCTGGAGTCTTCATTTTGATTATGGTCGCGTCTGAAATTTGTAGGAAGGTACCACAACTTAATACCAAGGAAGTCCATTTCATTTTACCTAAATATTTTAAGTGCTCCGTTCATGATTTATTGTCAATGTTTTAGATGGCTGTCTTCAAGGCATGGCTAGCTGAAAACAGTTCAAAAATCTTCACAAATGAACTGGAACAGACAAACTTCCTTAATTCGATGGAAATGAATGGAGTCTGGGTAGGAAAACTAGGCCTTTTTAAGATGGATTATTCTTTCATTGGTCAGGTAAAATGCCAATAAGCCTACTTAAATTGTATTACATTTTTTAGTATAATATTTAATTATGGATTAATTGACATTTACGATGCACACAGGTAGTTGTCCTTGTCATAACCCTTTTCGTCATCACTTTACAATCTGATGTAATAGCAAAGTTTTAAGCACTTTATGTCAACGTCAACTTCCAAGTTCTAAATCAAATAAACATCGTAATTAATCCGAAAGCAATTTTGAAATGTTTACTCTTATCCTATGACCTATAAGCCTAAAAGAAAAGTAATCAGCTTCAGCTTCTCACAATACAATGTCACCTCGAACCATAACCTTTTCGAACCCGTTGCTCTAATGTTGCTGTTTCAAAAATACAAAAACAAGCATTCTCACCATTACTCGTTCACCCAAGTTGTTTTCTTGTTACATAACCAAAATCGAATCAACATAAATATATTCGTACTTGTGTAATAGAGGCCCTTATCAAGATGGTGAACAAAGTAGACAGCTTGTACTCCGCCATTCTTGGTGAAATGGGGTCCTTTGAGAGCATCACCTCTCCGCCATCAGTTACCAGAAAATTAACAATCAAAAATCCAAGTAATAATCAGCATTTTCAAATTTTCAAAATGCTATTAGATTTTGGTTACTTTGTGGGCATCATACCATTTCGGTGTGCCTACGATGAGAACGGGTCCATCGTCATTTCGTCAAGTGGAGCAAGGCGAAATCTGAATAAACTGCTCTTTCTCCTATGGACAGCAATGTACGTTATCAGGGGAGTTACTAAAGCTTCCCTTCAACCGTCAGCCGTTATCGTCTACTTCAATTACATGCATATCTTGTTTCATGTCATCATGCTCTACTTATTTTACTCGAAACTCTTCTCCAACGATGAGCAATGCTTTCAAGTATTGAGGGAGTTTCATCATTGTCCTTTGCTCTGTGGGAAAGATTGTCATCCAATATTCCTCAAGGTTGTTCGAAGCCCCATTTTCTATTCTCGTGGGGAAAGGAAAATATATAAAAACGAAGTTTATATTTATATTTTTTTAAATACAGAAGCGGTGGATGTGGTTTCCATTTCATTTCTTTGCAATCGTTGTCATCTCCATTCTGGAATTGGTGGAAGCCATTGATTTGGAAAACAACCAGTGGATTTTCAAGGGATTCTTGAATCATAATGCTAACCTGATAAAATCAGCGATTTGGGGTATCGATCCAGTGACTAATCATAGCATGCATTCCTCTGGTCACATTTCCAGATTCAATGCGGGACTGGGAATTTTCGGATGCTTTGTGGAAATCTTGTTGTGCGTCGAGTCAAGTTTCAGACTTTTGACATGTCTTCATCCAATGACTACGCTGCTCGCTGCAGTCAACACGTTTCTGAAGCAAATTGACGATATTCATGCTGATATGAGAATGAATGAATTCACAAAGGAGAGGCTCATTCTCCGGAAATATATGCAGCTTAAACAATTATCCAGTGTGATCAGCAAAACTTGGGGACCACTCATTTTCTGCTTTATATTGGACTACATCGTGTGGCTGGCAACGGACTTGGATCTTGCTCTGAAAATTGAAGAATGGGTTACTCGCATTGTGACAGTTTGGTTCATGATGACCTTGTGCATTTCTTTGGCAATATGCGGAGAGGCTTCAAGAAAGGTGCCACTGTCTAACCCAAACACAGATAAATTCTGCCTTCGAAATGACCGATATCAACGAGGTACGGGACTAATATATCGAGCCTCATCTCATTATATACTTTAAATTTTTAGATGTCAAATTTCAAAATATGGGTCATTCGATACGGAGACCATCTCTTTTGTGACTGCCCTGAGAAACGTACTCGATTTTTGTACTCACTTGATAACGACGAAGTTGGCGTGGGGGTGTTTGGAGTTTATAAAATTGATTACCCTTTTCTGGGACAGGTAATATTCATGTATAAACAAGTGATTGGTTTAAATAGAAGCCCGATTACCATTGGAATGTGATGCTATTGATTCTTATTGCATACATACACACAGGTTGCTGTCCTTATCACAACTTTCTTTTTGATAACCCTTCCATACGATCGGAGATTTGTCAAATGATGAAACATGATCCTTATACATAGCACTTATCCTTATACTTCTTGACATTGTATGCAAAAGTTTTTGGATTTCAACGATTGTGTAGACTCGTGTGTACTTTAATTTTTAATTTAATTAATTTGCCGTTGTACACAAGTCAACCAGAATTTGATGATCGCAATTTGTATAATCCGGCATCTGCTATACCAAACTATGGAATGGTATTTGTGTAAAGAATGGTGATGAGACTGGTGGGTGTGTTCGCTTTTCTGCTTCATCGATATTAATACGAATTCCAAAGTGCCATTTGTAATATTACCTTTTGCAAAGTCGACAAGGAATTCGGTTCAGGCTTGTAAAAAAATAGTTTTAATTTAGCAATTATTGAAGTTTGGTAAAACCAAATGGTGGCAGCATAACGCTTAAGTCGTGGCTCTCCATTCGACATTGTCGGAGTCCAGTCCAGTTTTACCATCAACGCTTCTCCAGCACTACATTTATTTCGTAGAAGGATAATTTCACCAATATCTATATTTTACCAAACAATGAAACCCCTTAAACATGACAGATTTAACCCTGGTGACTTCAGGAGCAGGATTTTACTTTCTGTCGAACACCCCTTCACAGCTTTGAACAGAATGCCATCCTCGCAAATAAAAAGCAATACCCCCTTAAAGTTCTTACGCACATTCCACAATTTTGGATACTACCTTTTCTTGTCGCCCTTTCGATTTGCAGATGATGACAGTGGGAATCTAATCATTGTCAGAAGTCAGCTCAGAAAGGTATTTCGGTATTTAAAACTGCATTACAAAATTTCAATGCATGCTAATATTTGATTTACATTTACAGACTTTCACTCTGCTAAACTGGGCTTTCGCCATACAGTACTACTTCATGATGCAGTGGAGCAAATTTACAACTGATGAGAAATCATTTAACGTGCTCACTCTTGTTTACTTCAATACAATAATGACGTTCATTCATTCAGTAAAACTAGCTTTATACTTGTTCAAATTTTTCACGGGATCAGAAGCATTTTTAAAGCTAATTCAGATAATCAAATCCAGCCCCCTCCTGATTTCATATGGAATTGGAGAAAGTCGGAAGGTTAATATGTTCTAACAACAAACAAATGTCTACAACAATTTTTGTTTCTGGTCTTTAGAATTTAAATCCTTCCTTTGTTTTATACAGACTACGGTAATCATCCTACTAACCCACGCTGGTTTCCTATTAATTTATCCATGTATTGCATTTCTGGTACCTTTCGAGGAAACAGGTTGGAGTCCCAGCAAGCTTCTCAAATGGAATGTACAATTTTTTAAGACGTATAGCATTCTTTCACCACTTCTGCCACAATCCTCTGAGCAGGAAAACGTGACAAGAAGCACACTTGCAGGCGCACTATCGGTTTCAGATGTTGCATTGGGAGAGCTAAGTTTAGTCACCATGTTCCTCTATTCGCTTAATTTTACCTACACGTTGTCATCAATAGTGACGCCTTGTGTAATACTAAAAGTGGCAACCAACGCTTTCTTGAAGCAGGCGATGCAAACTGCTTCCAAGGATGAATTTTTGAAGAAATACGAGCAATTGAAACTCCTTTTCGACAGTGTCAATGGAATTTGGTCGTTTATCATATTTGTTGAAGTTCTCGATTACATATTATGGGTAGCTATTGAACTTAACCGCAGTTTCGCACAACAATCTTGGACACTTAGGACTGTGACTGTACTCTATTGTTCCAGCTTTGCAGTGTTGCTCTATGTGTGTGGCGAAATATCACGGAGTGTAAGATAGACTCGTTTACTTTCATTAATTTTCTTGTTGGCACACTGATTTTGAAATTATATTTGAATTCATTAAATTCCTTTATGACTTATTTTTCAGATAACCATGTTTAAATGTTGGTTAAATCGACATGGGCTACAAATCTTCCATACTCAGAATGAACTTGATGGCTTCATGAAGTCGATGGAGTATGACGGATTGAACATTGGGAAAATGGGAATGTTCAATATAAATTATTCCTTTATTGGTCAGGTAAATAAAACAGCTATCATCCTTTAACCTTCAAGCTCAATCACAATTTTTTTGGTAAATTGAATTACGTTTTTTATACTTAAGCTTGCTATTCTCCTAACTACATTGATCACAATCACTTTGCAGTACGAGAGTTCTCGTCAAAATACTTGCTGAGAGCACTTCATGACCAGCTACGCGATAATGAAATTTAAATTGGTGTGTAACATAGCATAACATTACGCTAATTGAAATTAAACTATTCTGATTAAAATTAATATTAAAACATGAAAGGCATAATGAAATCAACACTCGATTGAAAACACTCTGCACCTGTTTATAAAACTGTTCCAATAGTCATTCTTTTGAACTGCAAAAAATTGAAGAAGCCAAATTACTCAAGAAACGATCTTAAAATAGGCTGCCTTATTTCTACTGAAGAAATGGAGATAAACCCAGTAGCCACCATTTTTATCAAGCTCTTTGATTGCGGATATTTTATTGGAGTAACACCATTTCGACTTGCATCGCAATCGCAGGACAACAATAAATACAATCTAAATTTGAAATATTATTCTGGTTTTGCCTTCATCATTAAACTGATCACTGTCCTCGGGCTAGTTTTCGGTTTTGCGGCGAGGTTGTATTTAAGTCGACAACAAAACGCAAATGTGGTAGCATATTTCATGTTTTTTCACCAAGTGCTTACTTCAATGAAAAGGTTATTATTTAGTAAGAAATGCTATTTTGCGCCAGAAAGCAATTTGAAACTTGGAAATGAAATTTGCAACTGCTCCCTCCTTTCTTGCCAATCTCAAACGAAGAGCTTTCGAAAAGCAAAGGTTTAACAAGGCTATATAATTACTAATTTGCTCTTTGTCTTAGTCATAATAATTAAATATGACAATTTGTATGATCAATATGTTCATTATGATTTCAGCTGCAAATGTACATCATTGCTACCGCATTGTTCCTACTTGAGCTGGCTTTCACTCTCCTTGAAACCGTTGAAATAACGGGGATCAGTTGGTTGCTTAAACCTTCTCCGACCCCGTTTTCCCTCCGACGAATTATTAAGTATGATGCTGAGTTGACTAAAATGATGTTTGGATTTGAGTATCACACAAATTTTTCCGGCTTATCAACTCCAGATATTTTTCTCGGCTCTACTTATCTTATTTTGGAGTTGAACCTCTGTTTTGAGCCGAGCTTTCGTGTGCTTGCATCTTTTGTCGTGTCTGGAATAATTTTCTATGCAGCAACCAATATGATGGATGTTGTTGAGTCATTTACCACACATTCTCTTAACAATCATCCCTATAATAATGATGATCCAGAAGTATTCTTGCAGAGAAAGGCAGCAGTTTTCAGCAAATATTCCGAGTTGAAACTCTTGACGAAAACAATCAATGAAACGTGGGGAGTTATGCTTCTTCTACAAATTCTTAGCTACGTAGCTTGGGTTTCAACGGACTTGGATTTCAGTCTGCGGAAAGCTAAAGTATGGTACTCATACACTGTTGGAGTATGGTATTTTATCACTGCCTTTTTCCCATACATTTTATGTGCAGAAGTTGCCCGAAAGGTATACAGATTTAAGTGATGATTTTAATTTAAGCATATAATTTTTAAGTTGAATGCCTGGGTTAAAATGATACATGTCTTCGCCACAATTTTAGATGGTGAAACTAAAAATCTGGTTTCTCAAACATGGCAGATCTGTTCTTAGATGTGAGGATGAGGAGTTCCGTCGCTTCCTCTACACAATGGAAAATGATGGCATTTACGTAGGCATTAATGGAGTATTTGAAATAAATTACTCTTTTCTGGGACAGGTGAGTTTCGAAGATATACAAGTGCACTTGGTCTTGATTCAATGTTGGAGTTAATATTTTGAAACCTTAAAATTTGCTATATTTCTAGGTTGCCATTTTAACAATTACACTTTTTCTGATTACTCTCCAGTTTGAAATGATGCCAATAGTGTTTGCGTAAAAGGTGGGGTTCCTTAGCTTTTCTATACTAACTTTAATTTCAAGACAATTTGGCTAATAAGATATAAATAAAGATAGCAATTCCTTTCTTGCTGTACGATAGCGTGTGTAAACAATTTTAAACCTATTTAATATTAATGCAATCCGTCTATATTGCTTTTAACCACGCTCTTGCAAATCATTAAAGAACTTTGAGCATACTTGAGACATATATACACGCACTATTTTTCGACTCTTGCTTTTTGAGAAAATCGAAGAATTATTTCCAAATTGGAGCATTTTTGCCACCACAAAAGAAGCATGGGTAAGGAACAAGATTCCGTTTACAAACATCTCGGAAAACTTGCTCATTTCGACCCTAACGGCCACGTAAATATTATCAAAGATCCCCCTTTGATTCACATGAATCACTTTAAAATTCTCATTGATTTTGGCTACCACTGTTTCGCCTTTCCCTTCAAGTTTGAATTCATGCATGAAGACGACCACACCGTTAGAGTCTCAATAAAGACAAACTACATCCGAAAAGTTTTAGCTTTGGCTTCATTCATCTTCTCACTAATTGGCCAGACCCTCTATGCCTCCATCAGAATACTGTCTCAAAGGCCTACTGCAATAAAATACTTTCACATAACTCATTTTGCAGTACATATATGCACGATGACGCTGTTTTATGTCAGGTATTACATAAATTCAGAACATTGCTTCAAAGTGATGATGGAAATTGGCAATTGTTCAGTACTAAAGTATTCGAGTGGCCACCGATTTTCTGTGAAGGTAAGAACCTAACTCACAATTAACAGAAACTTTTTGCTTTGTCCAGCCATCAGATTTAAATAGATTTGGTTTGTGGTTTTCATCTCTCCAAGGCCTATGCGTGGCTAAGCATGTTGTACGGATTAATGTTCATCGCCGCTGTTAGTCTCGGGGATCTCCTGGCACCTTTCTACGGCTTTGACTGGAGCTATCTGAATGTGGCATATTCATTCTCTGGACGAATCAAGGCGATTTGGTTAGGTAGAAATTACACCGTACCAGAAGTCCTTCTCAGTGGAAATTTGACATTCTCCGAATTTGACACGGTGGACTCGATAATGGCAGTTGTCATCTTTTTCGCCCTGCCTACGAATTCATTGACAACATCATTCCGAACGATAACCTTTCTTCATCCAGCGACAACATTGCTGTTTGCCATTAATTTGTTACGCAGTCGAGGCGAAGCTCTTGTCAATTCCGATTGCATGCAAGTGAAACAACACATTCTCGGCTCGTACACCGAACTGAGACAACTCTCCAATCTTTTCAATGAGGTTTGGGGAGTCCTTACCCTCTTCTCGGTGTTGGATTATATCGCATGGCTCTCAACAGATTTGGACTCGGGACTAAAAGGAACTAATTGGATTGACCGGTTCGGTGTGATTTCCTATTGCTTTGCTGTTTTTGTACCACTGATGGCTTGTGGAGAAGTTACCAAACGGGTACCAAAAGCTAAACTAGATTTAATGAGAAAAATATGTGTTACTTTATTATCATCCATTGTGACTCATTAGATGGCAGAATTCAAGGTGTGGCTC
The DNA here is from genome assembly GCA_034687055.1 of Heteromurus nitidus. Classification (NCBI taxonomy): domain Eukaryota; kingdom Metazoa; phylum Arthropoda; class Collembola; order Entomobryomorpha; family Entomobryidae; genus Heteromurus; species Heteromurus nitidus. Next base: position 3,158 of record JAQFZW010000216.1, on the reverse strand, counting down.
CTGAGACATAGGCGCTCAATCTTTCATCAGTGGAAAGAAGCATCCGAGTTTTTCCATTCGTTTGATATCCAAAACGTGGGCATTGGAATTACTGGTGTTTATCAGGTGGACTATAATTTCTGCGGCCAGGTAAAATAATGTCATGTCCTTGAAATTTTTGTAAGAAAACGAACATGACGTGGATTATTGAAAATGCCAATTTCTAAACACTTTTCCAGATTTCAATTTTGATAGTAACATTTTTCCTAATTGCTTTACAATATGAGTGAAACATGCAAGAAAATTGGAGTGCTGAAGGAAGAAGGCGTTACGACCTTTGTAAACCTGCAATGCGTGACTGTATTTGTACTATCCAAATATAGCGCATGAATTTAAATGTATATAGTCAATGTATTTGTGAAAAAATTGTTTGCTGCCGCAGTATTTCAATGAATTAAACTTCCTTCGTTATATTATTACATTAGCTTTGTGTGTATGTCTTGAAGCGACTTTCAAAATCTAAATTTGTATGAAAAGCGATTATAAGGTTAGGGTAGTGCAGATGAACTAATTTTTTAGAATTACTTGGGCGTGGACGGTGTACACTATGTACACAGTTCAATTTGTGCGTGCATGATTCGAACAGCTTTAGGCAGAATCACTTACTTTAGTAAGTTACCGAAATCAATGGGGAATAATGTCACATTTTCAGTGTCCGGAATATACTGAGGAATCCCACGGGAAAATGGAGCACCCCACCGCAAATAAATACTGGGGAAAACTTGAGAATTTCCGACACAGAGCATCCACAAAAGTTTGCGAATTTACTCAATTGTGCATTAAAGATGCAGCCCTTGCTCAAATGCATCACTTCAAAATTATGTTTGATTTCGGCTACTACCTGCTCCTTACACCATTTACATTTGAGTTTGAAAATAAGCGAGAGCATGATCTCATTACTGTATCCTTGAAATCTAGCAGATTAAGCAAATTTCTAGCTTTGTCCTCATTTCTTCTCTCTTTAATTGGGCAAAGTGTTAATTCCCTACCAAAAATCTTCTCGCAAACATCCCCTATCATAGGATACTTCCAATTGTCACACTATCTTATTCACGTTATAATGATGATCGTGTTCTACTCCAAGTTGTTCACAAATTCAAAATCTTTGAAAATGGTATTAGAGTTGGGAAGAAACTCACTGATGAAGTCTTGGAACTGGGATCACCAGTCATTCAAAGTAAGAGTGATGTTTTACAACATCATCATTCGATTGTCATTTCAAAAGCTAAAATTTAAGTACTTTGAATTTTTCTTGAAGAAAATTGTGCTCTTAAGCGTATTGTACCACGTCATCTTCATTGCCGGAGTGGCTGTAATTGGAATCTTGGAATCTTTGCAAGACGCCAATTGGGATTTCGTAAAATTGGTTTACCAAACCACGACCAAGATGAAGACAATTTACCAAGTCATGGGAGGAAGCTACACCGCCACCACTCCAGCAAAAGTTGTGAAGTCATTCGAAGATTTCGAATTTGTCGATAAAATTCTGGGAATTGTTGCCATCCTCTGTTTGCCAGCGTCTGCTTTGGCAAGGTCTTTCAGAATTTTGTCATTTCTCCATCCAGCCATGGCGCTTTTGTTTGCAGTCAATGCGTTTCTGGAGAGAGTCGATGCGTCGATGAAATTAAGTAGCTTGAAAGCAAAAGATAAGATCTGCAGCGCATATTCGGAGCTGAAGCAACTTTCAGATGAGACAAATGAGTTGTGGGGTTCCCTCACGCTGATTTCCCTTTTGGATTACATTGTTTGGCTGTCCACTGATTTAGATGTTGGATTGAAGGCGGCGAGCTGGGTGTCACGAATAAGTGTGATTTGGTATTTTGTTGCAATTTTTATACCACTAATTTCTTGTGGAGAAATCATCCGAAAGGTAAGTAATGAGCCAAATTAATTATGCAATGCAATCATTGAGAGGGACAATTTAAGTATTAACTGGGTCTTGCAATAATCTTGCAGATGGAGAACTTTAAAATTCGACTAATTCAGAATAGGAAATTCTTCTTCCCAGACCAAGATGAATTTAATGAATTTATCTACACTTTAGAAAATGATGGAGTCGGAATTGGCAATATTGGCGTGTTCATGGTGGACTACAAATACAGCGGACAGGTAAATTGCAATATAAATAAATAATATATTTCATTTGGTGAAGGTGAAGGACTGATGACTTCATTTCCCATTCTTTCAAATTGTTCTTCCAGATTTCCGTGTTGATTATAACACTATTTTTGATTACTCTCCAATACAATTAATTCTAGACACGCATGACGATAACGAAATCAGCAACGCTATTTCCAAAGTCATTAAACCTAGGAACACGTATGCCATATTAAATATTTCTCTCAATTTGTGGGGTAAAAGGACATTTTATTACATCTGCATGAGTTTTCTCAAAAGCGTCCGAATCTGAATTTTGAAACCAATTATAACGACGGTTTCACAAATGTGACATGTGCCTGTGAAATGGTATATAATTAGTGCAGCCGTTATGCCATCGAAAGGTAGATACAGGCATAAAGGCCACTTACAATTGTTAGTAATATGGAGAAAGTTACATAAGAAATAATGTTGGACATATACTTGTATACTTCGGGTACACGATCAGAACATTTTATTGGCTAGCAAGCAATGACCTCTCCAGCAAATTTAGAAGTTCCGCATAAACTCAATGGTTTGCCCATTGATTAAGTCAAGGTTGTCCTTCGCCCACAAGAAATCAAGGTGGTTGTACTTATCGTGATCGATTCGATATTTGCGTTGAATATTCGGGAGCTCCTCAGCGAGACGGTAGACATCCTTGAGGGATAATGCAAAAAATAATTCAAAATGTAATTTTTGCATGCTCATATTGAAATTTCTTTTCCTCCCTTCAAAGTTTTACTTACAGGCCTCGTTCCAAGCAAGTCGTTCTCTCCCCAGTAGAAAGCAACCGGGCACGTAATCTTTGAGGTATCGTATTCCGGTGGCACCTCCTGTCCATATTCTTCAAGATTCTTTTCTCTTCCGTGGTCGTATTTTCTGAACTTTCCGGAGATTACGCCTTGAGCATAATGAACCTATAATATATATATGTATATTGTGAGATATTGTGGTATATATAATATATATATATATATATG